>JAOWBN010215116.1:0-13618 GCA_028565015.1 Pinguicula moranensis
CCCTTAGCTCGTGTAGTACAACTCAGGATACTTTTGAGGCAGTTTTCCAGCTACGACACTGGATAAACCCGCCATCACATACATTGAATAGTTTTCTTGGCACCCGTTAGCTCCTCACTGAAGAAGGCAATAGGCCTCCCATCTTGACTGTGAACACCACCTATCCCCATGCCGGATGCATCACAATTTACTTCAAAGACTTTGTCAAAATCCAGTAAGGCCAAGATAGGGGCCTGGGTTAGCTTGTGCTTTATGAGGTTGAATCTTTCTTCAATGTTCTCTATCCACAAAAATTCATGACCTATGATGCGTTCCGTGATTGGAACGGTCATCGAGCTAAAATTTTTGATGAAGCTTCGCACATCATGGATGGAAGTTGGTCTAGGACAACTCACGATGGATTCTGCCTTTGATGGGTCAACGTGCACCCCTTTGGTTGACACCACGAAACATAGGAAGTATAATGAGGTGGTGGCAAATGCACACTTCTTTTTGTTCACAAACAAGGCCTTGGCTCACAATGCTTCAAAATGGCCTCAAGGTGGTCTCGGTGCATCTCCATATTGGGTTGTGGATTAGGATATCGTCGAAGTAGACCACCACAAATTTTGCCATGAATGGCCCAAGCACTTGATGCATAAACCTCATGAACATGGTTGGGGTGCTGGAAATGCCGAATGGCATTACTAACCACTCAAACAATCCATGAGTAGTTTTGAAGGCCGTCTTCCATTCATCTCCGAGTTTGATTTGAATTTCATGGTAGCCGCTCTTTAGATAGATCTTGGAGAAGACTTTAGATCCAGCTAGTTGATCCAACATATCATCATGACAAGGTATGAGGTACCTATACTTGACCGTGATGCGGCTGATGGCTCGGCTATCAACATGTAAGTAGCTCCTCTACTTTTTTTTTGTTAAGCCAAAATGCACTTTGAAGAAACAAGTTTATGTACATAAACAAAAAGAGAATAGAAAAAGAAAAAAAGAAAGAAAGGAAAATGGATCTGGTGAAGGAAATACAACCATGGTGCTCTATGTCCCTGTGCAACTTGGTACCACCATCGTCACGAGTGTGAATCCCACAACTCTAGACCGAGGCCAAAATAACATTGATCCAAACGTTTACCTTCTCATGTTGCCTCATATTCTCTTTTTTAATGACATGAGTTATAGCTTGAGCTTTGCTCTGCTCATCCTATATCTGATGACATACAGGAATCATTATTGTCAACATATCAATCATAAATATTGGTACACAACTCAGCCTGCTCGTTTGATTAGTTTCAGGATTGTTATTCGACCCTCACATATAAGTTATGAAAGCTAGCTAGTGTGAGGGATTGTAACCAACCTGGCAGACATGTGCTCAGCTCATTGTAGCAACCCTAATGTTTGTTCCAACGTTCTGACTATCACCATATTAATCCCAAATTGTTATTTGTGGATTGGTCCATCGCTCATTCGGATCCAAACTATATTTGGCTTGAGTTTTTAGGTGTTTCCTTACAATTTTCGGCGTGGTGCTTCAGTTTATTTCCTTTACTTGTATTCATATTCGGTAGGCTGGCTGATTGGGGAGACTTGATCCCAAAACTGGATCAATTTGGTGTTAGATGTCTCGAAGTGGATGCAATCCCTTGGGTATTTCTTTGGGTATCAAGTCCCTAAGTTCATGCAATAGCTCTTGCATTTCAAGAGGAAGAATAGCGCTTTCCTCGGTCATTTAATTGCCCTATAGGGAATAGGGAAAACACTACCTTCTCTTCCAAGACTTTTTTCAAGGAATCAACTCATGGACAATAGGCTAATGCATTTCTTGACCGTTGGTGATGTTGGCTCATCTCTTCTTAGGACTAAGACCACTTTCTTCCCTTCTAGGCTTCGGGAATAAGTGTTCTTGCCATCAAGGATCATCCTCCGGTAGTATTGCCAAGGTCTACCAAAAAATAGGTGGCAAGCATCCATAGCCACCACATCACACCAAAGCATGTCATAGTACCTTTTGCTGATTGAGAAGGAGACAAGGCAATGCTTGTTGCTCGTGACTTCACTATTCTTGTTGAGCCAAGACAATGTGTAAGGTGTGGGATGATACTCGGTCTTGAGACCTATCTTGACGAGAGCTTTCTCAGCCACCACATTTTTGCAATTCCCACTACCTATGATCATCTTGCAAACCTTGCTACCAATGGTGCAAGTGATGCTAAAAATGTTCCGTCACCAATCTTCATTTGCTTTATCCTTCGGACTCAAGAGGCTCTTCCTCACTACCATGTTTTTACAAACATCACCTTGCAAGATGTCGTCCTCACCTTCAAACACCGAATTGTCTTGGCTATGGTCACTTGAATGATCCTCGATCATCAAGTGGTTGCATTGAAGCTTTTGAGGCAATTTGCACGTGTTGGCATTGTGGTCGGGCTCTCCACAATGGAAACACTTAATGTCATTAGTGTTGGCATTGTTTTGAGCAAGTCTTTCGCCCGAATGCTTGTCCCCTCGTGTACTCTTTTGCGCATCCTTCGTCGAGGTGGCCTTGCCATGTGCATAACTTGACAGGACGACTTTAGACTACGTACACAACTTCTTTTGTTGCCTCTCAAAAGCAAATGCTTGTTGATAGGCCTTTGAAATGCTTTACAATGATTGGAGCACAACACATCTTGAATGCTAGTCCGTAGGACACTAATATAGTGACCTACCCATTGCTCCTCCGACTCGGAAAGATTTTTCATTTCCACGAATTGATAGAATTCCTACGTGAATTCTTCAACATTTCGAGTCCCTCACCTCATTGTATGAAGGCGTTGGTAGAGAGACTGAGCATACCCGAATGGAAGGAAATGACTCCACATTTTCCTCTCCATCTTCTCTCAAGATGTAATCTTCAAACTCCCTTGGCGCTCACAGGCTCTTTTGGTTTGTTCCCACCAATATGAGGCTCGTCCTTTGAGCTTGATGGAAAAAAAATTCATCTTCACCTTGTTAGTCACCTCCTTGTATTTGAAGATGCGCTCTACTTTGTTGGTCCAATCAATTAAGCCTCGGATCGTAGGGAGCTCAAGAACTTTGGCAACTCAACCTTGAAGCCCAGGCTGGAGTTGCACTCCTTTCGGTCATCACGTTCATATCGTCAGGGATTGGACTCATGGTAGTCAAAAAAACCATCTTCTTCATCATAACAAAAGGCTTGTTGGTGATCCTTAGTTGTGAACTCCAACCTTCGAGTGAGATCCACAATTTTTAGCTGCATCTCCTTGATCAACTCATCTCTTTGATCCTCTTGATTGTGGAAATTGCCTTCATCATCAAAGCTCCGGAACCCTCATTCACAATTCCTTGTCATTTGATGACAAACTTTAAGTTCATAGTGGCAAGAAATCCCTTTGGATGAATAGGAAGTTACCGTAGATCCTCCTCCTTCTCCGTGGCTCCTCTTCAAGTGCTGTTGCCTTATGCCTCAGATTATAGGAAGTAATCCTCTCCATAATGATTTGATAGGAAGAATTGTACATGATTCCAGGTAAATCATCCCAGAATGGTTTATGTGTCTCGTTCCTTAGTGAGATATCTTTGAGAGTTGGCATTCTCGGGAAGCTTGTGAAAGATAGCTTCTTCGAGAAGCTTTGACTGAGTTAGCTTCCTTCAAAAGCTTTAGATAAGATATTTTCCCGTATGTGAGGCAAAATGGTCATTCTACACTTTCTCGTACAATTTTTCCCCAAAACAGATATGTCGATTTGGGGACACAACCTTGCAATCGAATTCTTGGATTTATGGCACTATTAGGGTCTTTTCCTTCCCTTTTTCCTAGAGATTATTAAATGACTTATAACTACAGAAGGAAGAGAAATGGGCATGAAAAGTGTCCCCGTATAATATGAGCCAAATTAGACTAAAATAGTTTACATTAAATCGGTATAAAATTGGCTCATCAGTGTTCATCCCAAAGAACAATGCCATGAGGGAACCTCAATGGATAATGCCCCAATGGAGCAATTGAAATATGAGGAAAACCAACAAAGATATCCAAACAACTTTGGGCGAAACAATTTCAACTCAAGAAGAAATTATCGTTCAGATAAGTCTATAGCCTGCCCATACAACTATGGAGCAAACCTGTATTGGAAACCATTGGCATGAAGTTAGGCACATTAATCAAAATTGACGACTGTACCATCCAGAGATTCTACTTGGAGGCGGCAAAAAATCTGGTCCAGATTGATCTTGACTCACAGGTACTATCAACTCCTCCTATCAAATTAGATGGTAAAAGTCATACTATTTATATCTCAGAAATGTTTGATGTACGGTACAATACAATTTGGTGGAACATATCTAAGGAGACTTCTGAGTACAATAGTAGTGCAAGCTCTAGTGATATCTCATTGTTAGATTAATTAGTTGATGAAGGCGGATTACCTAATCGGTGGTCAATCCATACATCCTCAGGAAAATTAGAACTAAATTGGTGTAGTATGGAGGGATGAAGACACTGCTTTCATATGTAGTGGTATAGCTTATCAGGGTAAAATTGTCGATGAAATAAAAAAATGTTGTCCAAGGTAAAAATTGGATTGTGGATTCTTGGTAAGCTAAATTGGTGGCCTAGTCCACCCAATCGCCAGAGGAAAAATTATATAGCTAATGCTACGGTAGAACAAATAATTGATAAGTTATAAAGGATGCACTGAATGTGGCAACTACAGTAACCACTGGTCATATGGTTGATTATGATACTCTAGATATAGGATCAGCAAGTAGCAAATACAAAAATGAGGATAACACTGAGCAGCCTCTTTCATATCAAATTCACAGTGTGGAAGCCACCCGTTCCGTAGACCTTATTTAATCACCTGCTCACTTGATATTGGAATGTCAATCACCATTATCTTCTATTGAATCTGGATATGGTACCATTATCTTCTATTAGTGCCTTCCCACCCATTGGGTGTAACCTTTCAAAGGAAAATCATAACACTTCTAAGAAAACAATTATAAAGAAGAAAGGGGGAGGATCAAAAATGGGAAGCTAGACACGAAAAGAGACTGACCATGACAGGGAAAGAGACTAATCAATTCTTGAGAATTGGATTGGTAAACTAGGGGAACAAAAATCCCGTGTCGATACCTCAACCTTGGCTCCTAGAACTATATCACCTATTCAACTAGGTGCAAAGGCAGACCAAACCAAAGCAATAGGTGAATATCTGGTGCTAACATTTTGAACCAATATACATGAAACTCGAGAGATACTCATTAACATGTCTTGAAACTTGAGCGAACTAGCACTGCTAAGCTATGAATGGAGAAAGACTACTTTCTAAATGAAGATTATTACCTATAATGTTGGAGACTTGGGTACCTAAGGAAGGAGAAGGAGTGTTCGAGATCTAATATCAACACAAAAAGCAGATTTTGTTAGCCTATAGGAGACAAAGATGGACTTTATAGACAAAAAACAATGTGACTACTTATGGTATGATGATGAGTATGACTGGATATTCAAGGGGTAAATAGGACAATCAAGTGTACTTTTGTGTATATGAAATAAGAATAAATCCAACAGACAAAACATCCTAGATCTATGGTCCAGGTGTGACTGGAATCTCGAATGGAGAAGAGACTCTATCACATATGCTAAACATCTATGGTGCAGATGATCTGCCCTCTAAACTGAATCAATGGATGGAAATGAGAAACATTAACCTTGGCAAGAAAGATGGAAAATGGTGCCTAATGGGTGAATGTAGTACTGGATCCAAGTGAAAGAAAAGATACATCAAACGATTGTATACAGAAGAAATTATAACATTAAAAAAATTCGTCAGTGACATGTCATTACACGACTTAAGAATGGAAAAGAAAATATTCACTCGGTATCTTAAGTCTGTCACGGCAATGAGTCGACTAGATGGATTCCTTGTAAATGTCAAATGGCCGGACTAGGACATAACATGGATTCGGATAGGTTTAGATAGTGATGATTCCGGCCATTGCCCGATTACTTTAGCTCATTGACACAAAATTGGGGACCTAAACCTATGAAAGTATTGGACACATGGCTAGGAGACAAGGAATTTAACTCAATAATGGAAAAAATTTGGAACAATACTTGTCCTATGGGATATGCTAGCTACAAGCTAAAGAAAAATATTGAAGCTTTAATAGATGATATTAAAACCTAGAATCTGGAGACTCCAAGGAACATCATGTCTGAGCGCAAAAAAATCTTAAAAAAGATTTTAGAATTGAAACTAAAAGATGAGGATAATACATTGCTGCAACTGAATGAGGATGATTAACAAACTGTAAAGATGTACAAGGAGAAGTTGAGTGGAATCACCAAAAGATTAAACAACCTTCTCTTCAAGAAATCTCGAATCAACTGGATTCAAAAGGGTGGTGCCAATACTTCATATTTACACTAGTGGTTACATAAAACAGGAGGAAAAATAGAATCAATGGAGTGTGGAATGGTGATAAATGGATTGAGGATCATGAGTAGATAAAGGATTGTTTCAAAAAGCATTTTGAGGAAAGGTACAGTGAGCATTCTTGGAATAGACCAAATATCAACTATATCCCGTTTAAAATGCTATCCCATGAAGAAAAAATAAATTGGTGCTGCCATTATTAGAACTAGAAATACTGGGGGCAATCAAAAACTATCATAGTGGAAAAAGCCCTGGCTCAAATGGACTAAATTTCAAATTTATCAAGCACTTCATTATCTTTTTAAATCTGACATCTTTCATATGTTTTTGCAGTTTTACAGGAACAGTAAACTTGCAAGAGGAGGCAATGCATCCCATATCACACTGGTAGCCAAAAAGAAGTCTTCCCTCTATGTCAAAGACTATAGACCAATAACACTGATTGGTTACATGCCAAAAATTCTAGCAAAGGTTATCGCAAACAGGATTAGTTGAGTGTCTAAGATCATATCCCCCAACAAAATGGCCTTCATTAGAGATAGAAAACTATAGGATGGTGTCATGATTGCAAACGAGGCAATTGGATAAACTAAAGAAATTGAAAAGTAGGCAGTCATATTTAAGGTTGATTTTGAAAAGGCTTTTGGTACTATCAATTGGAAGTAACTATTGAATGTCATGACAAGAATAGGATTTCCCTTCTGCTGGCTTTGGTATGTCAAGGAATTGCTAGAAACTGCATCTACTTCTGTTCTTATAAATGGCAGTCCAACGAAGGAATTTTACCCAAAGAGGGGATTTGAGACAAGGTGGCCCTTTGCCATCTTTTCTTTTCTTACTATCAGCATAAGGACTCTCTGTGATGATTAATAAGGCTGTAGACCTACATATATTTAAAGGTGTGGATATTGGCAAAGAAAAGGTACACCTCACTCATCTATAATTTGCCAATAACACATTGATATTGGGACAGGTAAGTCAGAGTACAATGACAACCTTTGAAGTTATCTTGTAAAAGTTTGAAATTTCGTCAGGTCTGTGCATTAACTATTCCAAAAGCAACCTTATAAGACTGTGGTAGACCATCCAAATCTGTGGAAGGAGTTTGAAAAGGTAAGACTATTTTGATGTGTGGTACGTGAGATAAATCTATATAACGGATTTCTTTCCAGGTGAACAATAAGTTAAACAATATTAGAGAGAAAACTTTACCCAGTATATTTTCAACTAAGTTGGGGTCTGGGGGGTTTTATGTACGCGGCCTTACCCTTGTAATTATACAAAGAGGTCATTTTTGTTTTGCAACCCAGTCAGGTATCGATCCCTTGACTTCACAGTTGTGAGGTGTAGTTGCTCACCACTTGAGCCACTAGGACTTGATCAACATTAGAGAGAAATATTTTCTATTTTACGAGGACTAGTATTAGGTCTTCGACAAGTCATGGGCGCACGAGTAAGGAGCAAACGATTATAGTGATACTGAAGAGGAACATGCAATAGCCCAAAGTTTTGATGAGGAAGTTGATATGGGGGACGCAGGTTTGCCTATGGAGGATGAGGGGACTCTTCACCGCAGAACGCTCTAGCGATGAATAAAATGGAACCTTGTATTGTTTTTGGCGAGATAATTTGCAGTCATAATAAGATAAGGAAGGCCATTACTGCTAGCCAATCAAGCTTCTATAGTAAAGTAGGTCAAACACTAGAACATGCAGATGCAATGTCTGCACGAGCAGAGAACTATTCATGTCCTAGGAAGATAGACTAGAGAATGAAGAAAGGAAGGATGAGGAGTCTAAAATACAAAAGTCTGCTCAGTTACTCAATCATCTTGAACAAGCGCTAATGTTCAAAAACAAGTTGGACTTCATAGATCAACTGTTGTTGTATGAAACACAATATTGTTTATGACAGAATCTTATCTTCATGGCCAGGAGTCGATGATGAAACTATTCTTTAATGGTAAGCGGGGAGTGGTGAAGCCATAGGCATGTTCTAGTGTTTATGACAGAATCTTATCTTCATGGCCTAATGAGAACAAGTTTGCTCATCCCTTTTTGTTGCATTTGTCTATTTCCTTCTAAATTGTTTTGTTTATCAAGACTTAGTTTTTGTGTTATGGCTAGCAGATGTTTATTAATGTGTACTTATTCTTTTTCATTGCATGAGCAAAAACGTTTGTTGACATAATGTTGTGGTTTTCAGGACAAGGATTTTAATGATTTGTTCTTTATTTGGATCTGGTACAAACAAGAGCATTTTCTTATGTTCTATTAAATCAAATTGTAGTGAAACTAACCAAGAATAAAAGTTCATCCCAAAGGATCTGTTCATCACAAAAAAAAGAACGACATCACAAATAGACAAAACAAAAGATATGTTCATTCCATAAGGTAGATGAATCAAAAGACGATCTATCCCTAGTCCCAAATCTATTACAGTAAAAACTACAGAACCATGAGCGCGAAATGAACATGCTATCCAACCGTAGCATTTAATGAAGTAACTTCTCAAAATGTGGAGCCTGGTCCAAACTGGACATATCAGAACTAGATTGTTGCATATTTATTGGCATTAAATGGCCAACAATTTACTCTGGGAGAACATTCAAGCCTGCACCTTGTTCCTGATTCTCCAATGATGGACCGTGTTTTAAATTAAAATAACACAAAGCAGCTAATGGATGTAACAGGACGCAATAGACAAATGCAACCATATGCAACATTAAAGTATAGGTCGAATATGGCTTTGTTCTCAATGTTTTGGGGATCGGGTGTAGATGATGAATCTTTGGAATCTTGACGTTGGAAGAGTTTCCAATAAAACTTTCTTCAAATTCCACAAGTCTTGCTTTTGGCCGACAAGAATATATGTTCAAATTTAGGTGGTATAAGAAAAGCGTGTTCTCCATTGATGATTATGGGGTTTTATGGTATGGAACCACCGGCAATGGGGGTAAGAGATTAAAGTTAGTGTTTTGGGTGAAATGCCAAAAGGGGTTTGTCTAATCGTGTAGGTATTACCCTGCTTCGAATGCATCTAGGCATAAAAATGGAGAGAAAGCCTCGTTGAATGTTGTAACGACAGCGCGAGCGCGAGTGGAAAGCGGATGACTGATTCGTTTTCATCTTTTGGAAGCATTTGTTCGAATTCTTAAGCGGTGAATATGGGGGCGGATGGTAGGGTTTGTCTTTTCTTGCCTGGATGAGAGGGATAAGATGGTATAATCTCCTATTAATTACTAACGTGGTAGAGTTATCCAAACAACTTGTGAACTTTACGACTTATCCTAAACACCGTGAAAAGGTGTATGCTAAACAAACACCTCGTACATTTTCCAATCTTGAAGGAATACATAAGTTATCAAAAATGTATGATAACTTTTATCATTCTACCAAACCATACCTTAACTTGTGGAGGTTATCGAAGTAAGAGGCCATCTCTGGTTGCAGGAATCTCTTACCTCGCATAAACTAGAAAGAAACATCAAGATTTAAAGAAGCCAAACTCAACAAAATAAAGTATATGATAAGTGACAAAAGTAAAATAAACAAGCAATAAGTTAAGTAAAATTGTAACTCAAATACCGGATTCCCGAAAATAACGCCAAACTTGACGTATCTCAAGAATACAAATTGATTAAAAAATGATAAGCTGCCCCAAGGTCAAATCTCTCAAGGATTTGGCTTGCTTCCAAACCAAAAGTTTGTTGTCCTAATTGCTCATCAATCAAAAATGAAAACGAGTAAAATATGGAGGATGGATTTTGATTAGCTAATCCTAATTCTAAAGGTAAACTAAGAATTTAAGGTAAGAATCTAACAGGGGTCCTAGGGATTCCTTATATCAAGAAGGTGCGGGGTTCTAACTTAGTTCTCTTGCTGAACAAGTATTTAGGTACTTGTAGCCGTACAATCCTAGTTTCCTAGAGGGTTGGTTCGTACCCAAAAGCTATATAGTTTTATTAGATGGCGAGTTACTTTAAACGTACAATCTTTATTTCACTCATGGATCAATTTGCTAACTAAATATTGAAAAAGGGGCCCGGGACTTGAGGACTATCCAAATATAATCCAAACTAATGGCTATGATCAACCGCTCTCCTTGAATCTTGGTATTACTTACATTATCTTATGGAGATGATCAATCCACCATAATTAAATCAAGATAAACAAAAGGAATTGAAGCACAATAAATAAGA
The DNA here is from genome assembly GCA_028565015.1 of Pinguicula moranensis. Lineage (NCBI taxonomy): Eukaryota > Viridiplantae > Streptophyta > Magnoliopsida > Lamiales > Lentibulariaceae > Pinguicula > Pinguicula moranensis. The sequence continues at coordinate 10,642 of JAOWBN010215116.1, forward strand.
AACCATCTCAACTCAATCAAATCAAAGTACCTATCAACCATTTCTTCAATCTAAATCAAATAAGTTCCTACACAACTTGCATTGATAAACATATTCCAGGAAAGAGTAAATATTGTGGGTAGCCCAAAGCTTGTGGGAGATTGATAAGATGGTTTTAAACCAACTAAATATTGACAATTTTGGGATAAATCTGCTTATCTTAATGGGATAGCATGCCTTTCATTTTTTTTTCTTATGCTTTGACAAGAGTTGATAATATTACACACAGTGTTCAGAAATGAAGAACAAAGCTTCTATTGAAAGCTACCCGTCGTGATATAAGACATTTGGTGTGACAAGAAGTCATATCCAAGAGTATTACATTTTGGTTCTAGTTCACGAAGAAAGGGTTCGACGATATTTTTGTAGAGCAACATTTTGAAAGAGTGTTTGAGTTGCCCTTTGTTTAGTTACCTATGAACCTGTTAGTTATGTGTTTTTATGCTGCCTTTTCCTTAAGCATGGGCTAAGCACTCTCATCTAGGGTGTGATGTAACTCTTAATGAACTCGGGAGATTAGTTGAAAGTTTAGCTTGTTATAATGTTAACACGGTCGTTTAGTTTTGCAGATCTTGCATCCTAATTCGCTTGTGTCTGGCCAACAACTATGAATTTACTAAGTATAGTTGGAGGCCAGAGGCATAAACTATTCTAGGCATAGAAAGAAGAACAATAATAACTATAGCATAAGAATGTCTGTGGGGTTATTGCCACCACGTGAGGATTACCTAAAAGAAAAGGCTTCGGTGTATTCAAAGGTGATGGCTGATTTCTCCAGTATCGTGGCTGAAAAACTGCCTCAAAAGTATCCTGAGTTGTACTACACAAGCTAAGGTGTAGCAAGTGGATAGATCAAGGTTGAATCCACAGAGAAAGGTACTGAAATCTGCACTACTCTGGTTTAGCTTCCTGTTGCTATCAAAATTCAAAACTGATGGGTTTTTTTGATCAATTAAATATTGAAATTATAATTATTGAGCTAAGGATGGAATCTAGATGAAATATGAAAGGAGGAACACACTTTTGCTGACTTAAATCCATGAGATCATGCCATAAAACAACTTTGATCATAGTTGCACTTATCTATTTTTCAATGGCACTTAATGTGTGGTTTTTAAACCATAACTTCTCTTCTTTCAGTCCTAACTCCTTAAATAAGTAATTAACACATTCACTCCATAATCAGAGCCATATTAAGATCAGTGAAACCTCATTAAGTGTGTGAATCTAAGAGCTCTAACGGAAACTCATTTCTCTACACATGATTTTAATTACTCAAAGAAATAGATGAACCGCCATATTTGATTGAAGGAGCAGCTATCAGATACGGCTTAGATGAATTAACCATCTCTTTAAGTCTCTACTAGCTGTTGTTTTGATTTTTATTAGCTTACATGGCCAATCTAAAACAACAAAAACAGAAACATACACAAATGTTTCTACAAACTGAAAATCAATATCATTGTCTTATTTTTCAGAACTTACACCTCACCAACTTTTTAGGCAATCTCAGGACATCAGATCAGCAGAAGAATGAGAGGTTTAGCTCAGCATAGCTGAGAGGAACAACAAGAATCCAACAAACAACATCATGGATAAAATCTGTTCCTCTCTGTGTAGAAATTCTGCACCTTATCTTTCTGATTTTCCTGAAGGAAGAGTGCACGGTTTTTTCTTCCTAACTCGACCATTCTTCTGCCCCTATCACCTATCTCTCCTATATATCAAAAACTGGTCAAAATAGATGAAGAAAATACAGATAACTAATCCCTTGAAAGTAGGGATTACTTTGGCAATGGATAAGGAAACTTTCCAATCTGTTTTGACTGAGTTTTTTTCTTCAAATTTGTCTTGAACGTGGCACATATATCTATGTCTGTAAGTTGTATAGCAGCACGTGCAAGGAAACTTCTCAAGACTTCTAGAGAAAATCGTGATATTTAACCAAACACCAAAACTGCCTAAACTGTTTTTTTTTTCTGCGCTTCAGACAGGATAGTTGATCACTTCCCGATTTTTTTTTCTTCTGATCTTCTAGTCTGATAAAATTCGTGTATCAGAGCTTCAGTGTGTACCTGAGTTGCATGTGAACATTTGGGCTTCAGGTAGATCATGCTAAATCACTCGGATATGCTTATGGAAGTCCATGGAAAACACTTCATAATCAACTTGGCTCTGCTGCTCTCTTTTCCGTTTTTCTGCAAACTGATTTTTCGCTGTTGCTTTTTTTTTTTCAATTTTTGATTGTGATAAACTGGGCTCAGATCATTAGTACCCGAGTGATAATGACCCTGAGTTTGTGTTCTTGATCATTAGATTCAGTAAGCGCAAGAGATGTCTTGAACTTTGAAGCATGAGCACTTGACATCCATCCTCTTTCTTCTTCTTGTTGTTCATTTGTTCTTCTTCTTGTTGAAGCTTGTAGATTGACAATGACAACCTTGCTTAGGGGAGTAATGCACCCTTTTTAGTTGAATTTTCCGGACCATACAAGTGTGCAACAATCCTATCTAAAATATTACATAATGAAGAGATAAATGCAACAATTAATTCATCATTAGCATGCTTCAAAAGTACTCTATCAACTCCCCCACACTTGTTTTTGCTTGTCCCTAAGCAAATCCATGAAGTACCAGATTTATGGCAATAGAGAGAGTAAAATTCAAAAAAAATAAAAGAAATGAAAATAATAAAGGAGGAAAAGGTGTAACCCTTGCACAATTTTTTTTTAGTGGAACTCCCTTTTAGTTTAGGGGCTATGGGGTCCTAAATCCCCCAAACTGATCAACTGCTGCTCCCTAATTAAGACAAGTTTTGGGAAATTACGAAAAATCAAATCTTACTTTACCATTCGCCATATTTAAGCAAAGAAATGACCTCAGAACTTCAACCTAAGGTAAGGATTTCTACCTATCTCATCTAGAACTCTCCTTCTCAA
>JAOWBN010215127.1:0-13617 GCA_028565015.1 Pinguicula moranensis
ACCCCCAAAAACAAGGTCTAAAAGCAAGAAGACATGAATAAGGCCTTGATCTGGAATATAAGAGGAGCTGGAAATCCTCCATCTACTAGCAGACTCAAAAAGCTTATCACTCTGCACAAGGTTACACTTCTTATACTTATTGAACCTCTACTAGACAGCTCAAGGATACACGACCTCATGAAGAAGATTAAATTCGATTCCTCTCAATCCAATAATGAAAGCAAGATCTGGATTCTATGGAAAGACTCTTGGGAAGGTACTCTGGTATTTGATTCTCCTCAGCTATTAGTGATAAAGATGACGCACAAAGCTTCACAACTAGGTTTTCTTTTGGGAGGTATATATGCTAGATGTACAAGATCTGAAAGAATACCACTATGGCATGACATGACACAGCAAGTTTCAGCAACTACCTTACCTCTGCTATTTGGGGGGGATTTTAATGTGGTGCTATCCCCCAGTGAAAAAGCAGGCAGTTTACCAATAACCAGTAGAGACACAAGTGATTTCCTGGATGTCATAAATGCTTGTAAACTCACAGATGCAGGATTTTCAGGTAATAAGTTCACATGGAGTAATAACAGATCAGGAAGAGCAAGAGTTCTACAGAGATTAGACAGGGTACTTTTATCCCCAGAATGGTTTTCTAATATCAGCAAATGCTCAGTCACTCACCTGAACAGAGCTCAGTCAGATCATAGCCCTTTACTACTTGAATTTGGCAATATCCAGATAGTAAAAACGGCAAGATTTCAATTTCAGCAGTTTTGGTTAACTCACCCCTCTTTCACGGAGCTTGTGGAACTATCTTGGAACGCTCCTACACCAGGAACAAATGCACTCCATGCCCTTGGCTTCAAACTTAAAAGACTCAGGGCTGATCTTAGACACTGGAATAAGCATGTCTACGGAAATATTTTTCAGAATATCAAGACAGGGGAAGACAATATTCTAGAAAAGGAACTCAACTATGACCTCTCCGGCACTATAGAGGATAAACTGGAGATCTCCAAAGCCAAAGCAGAATACACCAAGTTACTCGCTGCTGAGGAGATGTTCTGGAGACAAAAATCAAGGATTAAATGGCTAAAGGAGGGGGATAACAACACGGCCTACTTCCATAAATCAGTCCAGGTGGCCAAACAAAAATCCTATGCGCACAGACTGAAAGATGAACAAGGAATATGGTTGGAAAATCAACAGGACATCACTCAATGTCTTGTGGAGCACTTTACAACACAACTTACTGCCACTCCCCTAGTTATGGAGGACACATTACTTCCTCTCATTCCAAAACGGATCACCAACTCTATGAATGAGGAACTCTGCAGATGGCCAGATTTGGCAGAAGTGAAGAATATAGTCTACTCAATGGATAAAGACAGCTCTCCAGGACCGGACGGATTCTCAGGTGCATTTTTTACATCTTGTTGGAATATAATACAACATGACATACACAAGGCAGTCACTACTTTCTTTGCAGGAAATGAATTACCTGGATCCTTCACCAGCACGCTTATCTGCCTAATCCCAAAAGTACATCCTCAAGTCTCTTGCTCAGACTACAGACCAATCAGCCTTTGTAACTATATTGGCAAGATTATAACCAAGCTCCTTGCATCCAGAATCAGTCCTATACTTCCAGAGATAATATCCCCAGAGCAAAGTGGATTTGTCAAAGGCCGCAACATATCTGATAACATTCTGTTGGCTCAAGAGATGCTCCATTATCTAAACAAAACAAAAGGAGGCAACAATGTGGCCCTGAAGTTAGACATGGCAAAGGCCTTCGATAGGGTATCATGGTTCTTTCTAATTAAAGTATTGAGAGCCTTTGGTTTTGCAGAGATTTTCATAGATATGATCTGGAGAGCCATCTCAAATTGTGGTTTCTCTATACTCATCAATGGGGAAGTCCATGGCTTCTTCAAATCCTCTAGAGGTCTTAGGCAAGGCGACCCCCTTTCCCCAACTCTATTTATTATCGGAGCACAGGTGCTAAGCAGGGGTCTGAAGCAGCTTATGGAAAGTTCTCCAGCTCATGCTTTCAGCCTCCCCACTGGCTGCCCAATAATCTCGCACCTAGCTTATGCAGATGATGTTCTAATCTTTACAAAAGGTACCAAACGAGCACTTGATACAGTCAGGAAACTCCTACAGCAATATGAATCCTGCTCGGGACAGTCTATTAATGTGAGTAAAAGCTCCTTCATTATCTCCCCCAAAGTCTCAGCAACTAGAAAAGTGCTTATCCAGAGATGGACTGGTTTCTTTCATAGTCCTCTCCCAACTAAATACCTAGGAGTTCCTTTATACTATGGGAAGAAAACAACTGCTATATTTGCACAATTGCTAGCTAAGCTCAAGGCCAAATTGGATGGTTGGAGCGCATCCTGCCTATCCAGTGGGGGGAGATTAACACTAATCAAACACGTCCTTACAAGTATTCCCATATATCAGATTATGATAATCAAACCGCCAGTTCACATTATCCACAAAATAGAAACTATACTGGCGGACTTCTATTGGGGATGGAGAGAAAATAAGAAAAAACTTCACTGGAAAGCTTGGAAACATATCTGCTTACCTATGAAGGAGGGTGGACTCGGTTGTAGAAGAATCAGTGACATGTCTACAGCATTTGCCATGAAATTATGGTGGAACTTAAGACAGGGAAAGAGCCTCTGGGCAAAATTTATGGGAACTAAATACTGCAGAGGCCAGGATCCTACCATAGCTCAAGCAAGAATGACACATTCTCACTGCTGGAAAAGGTTGATAGAGGTGAGAGATCATATGCTAGAAAATACTCTATGGTTCATTGGGCCAGGGGAATGCAACTTCTGGAGGGACAAATGGTCTCCTGAGATTCTGTTTGACGCTGAGACACATTTTAATCAGAAGTTGAAGGTCAAATATCTTATTCAGAATCAACAGTGGGATACAACAAAACTTCAAGAATTTCTGGATGATCCCACAATTCAAAAAATAAGAGCAGTCCCACTGGCAGAAAATTAGGATATCAGTGTCTGGACCCCAACTTATAATGGTAGGTTCACAGTCCAGTCAGCATGGAACTAATCCGGCACAGAAACACAAACGGCCTAGATTTCTCTTGGATGTGGGATAAGCATCTCCCGTTAAAAATGAGCATCCACATGTGGAAAATATTCCATCACATAGTCCCAGTAGATTCTGCAATCAGATTGCGCGGCATACCTATCACCTCACGCTGCTCTTGCTGCATAACCTCGGGTGCCTTGGAATCATCTAACCATCTCCATTCGGAGGGAGAACTTGCAACCAAGGTGTGGCAGCATTTTGACAAGATACTCGATCTTCAGCCGAGCTCCACAAACCTAAGCTCCAGACTTGAGACGTGGCTACTCCCTCAATCGGGTGGAGCCATCAGTTTCATAAGAAGGATTCTACCTATAATTATCTGCTGGCAAATCTGGAAGTTTAGATGCAAAATAAGGTTTGAGGACGCCTCTCCGGACTTTGGTTCAGTGATCTACTCCTCAACACGCCTCCTACAGGACATCATGCATAGTACATCATTTCCCACCCCCAAGCAGGCTTCAGTGCAGCATATATTAATGGCCCTACACCTTACCCTACCTCCAGTAGGCCCAACACAAGTAATAGAGGTCAGATGGGTACGCCCCACTGCTCCACATTGCAAGCTAAATACAGATGGAAGTTCTTCAGGAAACACAGCTGGAGGAGGGGGAATCATCCGCGACTCTCAAGGTACTATGCTGAAAGCCTTTGCAAATACATACAATCCTTGCTCTAGCATTGAATCCGAGACTAATGCCCTTTTATATGGCTTACAATTCTGTCAATCTCATGGTTTCCTGCAACTGGATGTGGAGATTGATTCCACTGTATTAGTGGACGCCTTATCGAGCACGCACCCTCCCTGGAGAATCAGGCCACAAATTAGGAAAATAAAACAGGGATTGCAACTTTTCCACAGCATCAATATCAAGCATATATACAGGGAAGCAAATTCAGTAGCAGACTCATTGGCAAAGTTGGGGGCAAGCAATCATAACTCTATCTTCCTAGCTATAGAAGAGCTCCCAGCAACATCCACTGACTGTATGCAGAAAGATAGGACCTCAGTATACACTCAATCTCTTGCAAAATAGCAGCGGACCTCATCAAGTGCAGCAGCTACAATGTCTCTATACTACGCTATAGGCCACACACATGTAAAAGGACACTCATGCCGCCATACTCTTTCCTTCCTTGGATTTTCCTCACCCGGGGTTTGCCAAAGGAAGGTTTTAAGGAGGTGGGGATGGGTGATCCTCAAACACTACATCCAGAAGTGCCAGGAGTTGGCTGTAACTAAGTGCTTATGCACATCTATGAATAAAAAATAAAAATTTTGGGTAAAAAAAAAAGGTTTATCTACCTATGAGAAGGAGTTGCTGGCGGTTGTACTTGTTGTCAAAAAATGGTGTTGATACTTCCTAGGCGTCCCTTTCATTATCACGACTGATCAGCAAGAGTTGAAGTATTTATTGGAGCAAAGGCTGCACACAATGACACAACCAAAGTTAACTTCCAAGCTTCTAGGATATGACTACGTTGTGCAATACAAGAAGGGAGTTGAAAACAAAGCTGGAGATGCATTATCAAGATTTGGACCCAAGATTAAGTCCACATGCTGTAGTATCTTTGAAAGAAAGGCTGACTGGATGGATTAGGTGGGTGAAAGTTATGCTGGAGACCCTTATTTTTACAACGTAATACAAGCTAAATTTGTCAATTCAAACAGCCATCCTGAGTATAAGTTTCATGTAGGAGTACTGAGGCGCAGTGGGAAGATATGTGTTGGTATTGGCATTGGACTCAGAAACAACATCATCACTGTGCATCATGATTCACCGATAGGAGGGCACTCTGGAATACATGCCACACTGAGCATAATAAGAACTTATTTCCACTGGCCAGGCTTAAGACAGGATGTAGAGGAGTGGGTGAAAAGCTGTGAGGTCTGTACAGGTAGAAAGGCTGATTCTTCCGCTCATGCTGGGTTGCTGCAACCTCTTTCCATTCCTACATCCCCATGGGAAAGTATCAGTATGGACTTTATCGAAGGGCAACCGAAATCTGAGGGAAAACATCACATATTTCTAATAGTAGACAGATTCAGCAAGTATGACCATTTCATAGCCATGACTCACCCATATATTGCTGAATTTGTGGCAAGGGAATTCCTAAATCATCTCTACATATTGCATGGCTTGCCACAGGAGATCATATAAGACCGTGACAAGGTTTTCACTAGCCAACTGTGGAGTGAACTAATGAAACTGTTACGAGTGAAACTAACTCTCAGCACAGCCTGCCACCCTCAGTCAGATAGGCAAACTGAACGTGCCAACCGTTGCTTAGAAACATACTTGAGGTGTATGTGTTCTCAACAACCTCATTCTTGGTCTAAGTGACCACTAGCCGAATTTCGGTACAACACAACCCACCATTCCAGTGCTAAAATGACACCATTTTAATCTCTATGGGTATGAGGCACGACACATTCCCTTACCTTTATCTGTGGGTGCCACAGGGATAACAGTTAAGGAGTTCATCCAGCAGAAGGAAGAGAGACAGGTATTACTGAGGGAAAACCTGATGAAAGCCAGTGAGTGGATGAAAATTAATGCTGATAAACAGCGAGTTGACACCATTTTGTAAAGGGTGATCATATCCATCTGAAGTTGCATCCATAAAGGCAAAATTTCCTTCAGTTCAGGCGCAACATGAAGTTATCACCTAGATACTACGATTCTTACACTGTGATGGAAAAGATTGGATCTGTGGCTTACAAACTTGATCTTCCAGTGGAGACTAAAATAGATCCTGTTTTTCATGTTTCTCTACTTAAAGAGAAACTCAAGAACCGCGAAGTTCTATCAGGGGAACCCCCTATAATGAAAGTTGATGGTAGTTTTATTGTATTTCTAGAACAGGTATTAGGCAAGAGGATGAAACAAGGCAAGCAAGGACCCGTGGAACAATGGCTGGTTCATTGGAGTGGATTCACAAGCAAGCTACTTGGGAAGACTCGAGTCTTATTCGCAAACACTTTCCCCAGACTGACCCTTGGAGACAAGGCTCCAAAAAAGGAGGAAGTAATGTACCATACCAGGCCTCACAAGATCCATACCCGCTGAAAGATTGGAATACCAAGGCTAAGAGGAGCATAAGGCTAGAGAAGACTGTTGGAGCTAAGGAGAAGAGTTATGCTCGTGGCTGAAGAGAACGGCTCAAATCGCATTTGAGCCTTTTACGTTTTTATTAGTAATAAAGATCGTATTTTGGATGTAACAGACTTAGTAAATTTAGCAGCGTGTTTAGTTTTTTTAGCAACTCATAGTCGTTACTTAAACCTTGGAGCTCGTGCTTAATTCAGTTATAAATTAGAGATTGAATTTTGTTCTTATTTGATTTTCCTCTGTTCTTCTCTCTATTCTGATTTTTTCCACATTGTCATTACTCTCCGGCGACATATCTCTTGTCTCTGGCACATTGTATGTTGCTAATCTCACAGCTCGTTACACATCCACACCGAAAAAAAAATAGAAATAAACAAAAGAAAAGAAAAACGTCTAGCCAAGTTAGCAAAAACTATTAACTCCTCTTTACTTAGGAGTTTCGGGTCTATGATAGAGTAGGAGTGGACATCCAATATTGCCGACTCCCCCTACTCGCATGTTATGAGCAGGGGGGCCTGACTTGATCTGATTTTACTGAAGTCCAATTGACATTTTATTTTAATCAGTTTAATTACCCCAAAAAAACACTAAGTTTAGGCTTCGTAAAACAGTAACTTTTTCCTTTAATATTCTTGATTGCCCAAAGCCCATTTGAAAGCCCAAAGTCGCTACTCACAGTTAGAGAGGGGGAAAATGGTCCGCGGCTCAGACCCGGCCAGTGAAAACCACGGTGGGCTGGCGGGCCAACAGCCTGCAAGGTTGAAGAGTCGTGCCCAGGTTGCAAAAATGTGACCGCATGGCGGGGCGGATTAAATTTTTGGCCCTGCAGGTCAATCGGTGGGTTGCCCGCCCTAACCCGCTAAGAAAAAAATGGGAATGACTCGGAGGTCCGGCTTGGCGGGTGAACAGGTCTAAGCCCGCCGTGCTGGCAACTCGGACACGAAAAAAAATTAAAAAACAAAATTGAAAATATTTTGGAAAAAAACATTTTGAACATAAAAGACAATTGACAAAATCACAAAATGTGTCTAAATTTATTTTTAAAAAAAATGAAAAAATATTATTAAAATTCAATTTAAAAATAACAAAAAATCAAAGCACGGTGGGTGGGCCCGTCAGGCACATGCTGCCAAAACACCGATTTCGAATTCAAAAAATAAAAATAAATAAATAAAATGAAATTACCCAGCAGGCAGCACTTGGCCTGTCGGGCCAACGGCCCAAATCATTCGAATTTCAAAAATAAATTAAAATAAAAAATAAAAAAACATGAATGAGCACAGGGGGCAGCACGTGGCCTGCCGTAAGGCCCGTACCACCAAAATACAAATTTTGAAATCAAAAATATAAAAAAATAAAATAAAATTGAAAATTGAAAATTCCCGGCGGGCAGCACGTGGCCCACCGGGCGGCTCAAATCATTCAAATTCAAAAAAAAAAAAAAAATGAATAGGCACGGCGTGTCACACCTATAAGACCCTATTCGGCCGGGCGTTTTTCCTCGCGCGCCCGACTAGGCCGAATAGAGGTTTTATGCCCGGATCACCACGAAGATGTCCGAATTCGTCGATCATGTTGAGTTCCATCCTCGACAATGTGGGCATGAGAAAGCCACTGGTCGAGACAGATCAAGAAACGCACGAGTAGATCTCGAGATATGCGGAGCGCATATATCTTACAGAGGTTCATTGCGGCCGATACGCGCGCAACGAAGAGATGGAACCGAGTTGGTCGAGCAAAGCTGTGAATTGCTCGGCCAAGATGGAATATACCCCGCACACTTGGGTATTTGATGGCTAAGTGGCGAGGCAAGGTTCGGTTTTGTGATCGTTGGCTCGAGGAATGGCGAGAAGATGCGCGGCGTCGCGCGGCGGTGCGCGCATTAGAACCTCTGCAACGTGTGGCAGCTACAGTAACCGTTCCAGCGGGATTTTCGGGAGCCGTTACCAGGTGGATTCAAACGACGATCTCTGAGCGATCTTTCAGGGATTTGAATCCACCAGCTTGTTGACTCCCTGGCATCAAACGGCTGCATGAAGATCGGGCCTTAACAGCTCCACTTATGATGGCAATGAAACGGACGATTTGAATGGTGGTCAAAGCGGGTTTCTCGCGGGACTTGCGGGATTTGCCTATTTGAAGTCGTGGGGACTTTAGACTAGGTAAGAGAGAACATTTGCTGAGTCTCTGGAGTGTAGAGAACCAGCATAGGCACATTGTCGTTTGGGGTGGGTTTTGGTGAGCTTATCTCCGGCGAAGTGTTCGGTCACTCCGATCGAACCGAGGATGGGAAGTGAGAGTACCACTTGTGTTGTGTAGGCTTTTTGTAGAGGCCGAGTCCTCCATTGTTGTGTGAGTTATACGAGAAGTGGTTGGGCGTATATGTGTTCTTGAGAGGCTGACAAGTTTGAGAGAAAGCTTGGCCGGCGCATTCTTAGTGCAATTCCGCCGGACGTCCGAGACACATCTTGTGTCCTTGGGCGAAAATTTTTATTCCGTGCACAAGGGTGTGACACGGCGGGCGGCACCTAACGACTAGAATTTCAAAAGTATATTACGTCTTAGACAAGTCGGGTTTATTTTTTTACACACAAAATTTTGCTATCTCTTGATTCTTATTCTCTAATCTTACAAGCATTCTCTCTCGCAATTATATTTCGGTTCATTTTCTTTCGCACTTTTCGTATTCTACGTTTTATACTCTACTAATATCGAAGAGAATTATTACTTTTCCACACAATTTCGACGCTGCTGTTTCTTTTAATAATTTACTTGAGATGGATTTTAATTTGGTTGGTTTGAGCACATTATCGGGTTTGGATGCGAAGGAGGCGGCAACACCATTGTCAACAACGGCTTATGATCGGCGTGCACGACCACCCACTTATCCTCATCCTCCGCCTCCGAAATCACAAACCAATAAGTAACAGCAAGCGCCTCCTCCTCAAATCGTGCGTACCTCCCGAATTTTTACGGAATTGTTTGACAAACTTCCAAATCCGAAGAGAGAACCCGATTATTTTTTGGTGAAGTGCCGATTATGTCCAAAAGCCTTTCAATTCAAAAAAGATACATTTATTTAAATTTATATTTCTTTATATTATAGGATTTAAGTATTTTTTTTGTAGATCTTTCTTTTTAAATTTATATTTCTTTATATTATAGGATTTACGTATTTTTTTGTAGATTGTTTTTATAATTCTAGTTTTTTAAATTTATATTTCTTTATATTGTAGTATTTAAGTATTTTTTTAGATCTTTTTGTTTTTAATTCTACTTTTGTAAATTTTTATTTCTTTATATTATAGGATTTAAGTATTTTTTTTGTAGATTTTTGTTTTAAAATTCTAGTTTTTTAAATTTATATTTCTTTATATTATAGGATTCAAGTATTTTTTTGTAGATTATTTTTTTAAAAATTCTAATTTTTTAAATTTATATTTTTCATATTGTAGGATTTAAGTGTTTTTTTGTAGATCTTTTTTTATATTTTAAATTTTAATTTTTTAAATTTATATTTCTTTATCTGGTAGGATTTAAGTATTTTTTTGTAAATATTTTTTTATTTTAAATTTATATTTCTTTTTATAGGTGGGATTATGGCTCGTTTTCAAGGTATGTACTAACAAAGCACACATAAGAGGTTGGTCTCGATCCTATACAAATCCAAATGTCTAGTTACAACACACAACACACCCAGTATATTCCCAACTAAGTTAGGATCTGGGTGGTCAGATGTGCGCGGCTTTATCCTTATAATTATACAAAGAGACTATTTCTGTTGCGACCTAATACGCAATGCGTCATTTGATATTTTGAGTTCAAGCAACTTCACTAATTAGAAACACTGGAATTGAATAGAGTCATTTTGCTCTAGTTCATTATTAGCACAAAGCTAAAAGAATTATCTAGTTCTTAGCGTTTTATCGTAAACGCAAGTGGATCCGATGTTGGAACCGGATCCGGAGGTACGTCTTCTAGCACCTAATTATTTCGTTATAATCCTTCTAAAAACATGGAAGGTCTAGTAGACCTAGTTTGTTTAGAATACCTTCCATTTAGTTTTGCTGAAAGTTAAATTTAGAAACTTATGTGCGTGTTTGTTTACCACCTGCATTTTTCAAAGTTTCGCGTACATCACACACTAGCTATGTAGGGAAAAATTTTAATAAAAGAAAAATTAAGTTGTGTCAATTTTTTTTTATCTTTAGAGCATAAAGTTTCCATATGTAGTGATATATGGTCAGATCGTAGCCAAACGCATAGTTATATGGGTGTTACTTATTACTGGATAGATATTGAGTGGAACATTCAAAAAAGAGTAATAGCATTTCGTTTGTTTGATGATGCACACACCGCCCAAAATCTGACTTCTATGCTTATGTTAATTTTGAAAGAATATAATTTAAAAACAAAGTATATAGTATATCTTTTGATAATGCATCTAACAATAATTCAAGTGTAGAAGATTTAAAATTATTATGTGATGCTACTTTTCATGGTCGCTTTTTCATATTCGTTGTATGTGTCATGTTATTAATTTCTGCGTACAAGATGCTCTTAAAACTATATATTTAAGTGTTAACCCAATTAGATGTACTATAAAAATTTTGTTGAGTAAACCTAGGGTACTAAAAGATTGGTTTAAATTTTTGTAAAGAAAATAGTATTAGACCAATAAAATTATTTTCTTTAGACGATTTGAAAAATGAGGTTGGAAAATCCATTGTCGATTATAATACTATAATCGAAAAAGTCGAGTATTTATTAAATGAATTGTATAAAGAGTACCAAATTAGATTTAGTATTTTTGTGCAAATCCATAGGAGTGAGAGTGCCTCAAATAGTGGTGCGTTTAGAACAGCAATGTTAGGAATGATGGAAAATATTATAAAATCTCTATCAAAATGCCCTAGGTCCTCGTCAAGTTTCACTAACGTGGAACTTGACACTTATCTAACGACTACCTTTAAGATTCCGTAGATAGTTGATGATTATGGCTCATACTGGGATTTCGACATTCTTTTTGGGTGGAGGAGCAAAGCCAAAGATTTTTCGGTTTTATCGATGATTGCAAAAGAAGTTTTAGCATTTCCGATTTCTACAGTGGCCGTCGAACGAGCCTTTAGCAAGGGAGACTATATTATAGACGACCGACATTCAAACCTCCATCCACTCAACTTAGAATATCAGGCATGCCTGAACGATTGGATAGCTACTTCGCATAAAACACAAGAACATGCAAAATACGAAGATGAAGATGCATTCGTTACCGGTTATCTGGATACGCCATCGGCGAGCAGCACTATTTCAAATAACGATGAGGAGTAGAACGCCGCCGATTCTCCATTAGGTGATTAAGATAAGAGAAATACGTGAATTTTGATTCATTTATGTATAAAAAACATAAATGATATGTAGGCAACTTAACTATAAATATTAACATTTATAGTTAAGCCCAAACCCTCTTATATTATATTTTAATTTATATAAAGTTAACAAAGTTTATAATTTATAAAGTTTATTCAATTTATAAAATTATTATTTATTAAAAATTTATCTGATTGGATTTTACATCCATAGTTGTGTTTTTTGTTTGCTTGTTATACTCATGTAACAAACTAATTTATGGGGTATGCCCTATGTATTTATAACATTATTTTTTGTAAGTTTAAAATAAAAATAAAAAAAATGTTATATAAGTTTATATAAACCTAAAATCTGTAAATATATAAAACCAAAACTTATAAACAATAATTTTTATATAAAAGTTTTTGAAAATATTATTTTTTTAGCATACAATAAAAAATATTTTAAAATAAAAAAAAAAAAAAAAAATGAACCAAAGGGCCAAAGCCGATGAACTTATGGGAACCGACAAAAAAAATCAAAAATTGGTATGAAGGAACGACCCAATTAACCGGCCCCCAAGGCCAAAGTCCGGGTTCTTGGACCCCGGCCCGACTACTCACAGTTCTCTTTTCTCTTCCGACGAAAGAGAAACGAAAAAGACAAGTTTTGGCTCCAGAAAGGAAGGAAGAAGAAGGAAATGGCGAGCCCTACAAAGCCATGGAAAGTGGAGTATGCAAAGTCAGCAAGATCATCATGCAAGACTTGCAAGACCCTCATCGAGAAGGAGAACCTTAGGCTTGGGAAGATGGTCCAGGCCTCGCAATTTGACGGTTTCATGCCTGTAATGGCCCATTTGTTTTGCGCTCACTCTTCACCCATTTCGAGTCCCTTTCTTTTCCCAATTTTGGACAATGTGGATTCTTGTTTTTCACTCTTTGGTGTAGGTTGCATGCTACTTCTTCCGTGAAAGAGTTTGTTTCTTTTCGTTTCCCGAGTCACTTTAGTCTCTCTCGTTCGCTTATCTTCAGAATTTTGACATGTCACAGTTCTGCACCTTTCTCATGGTTATATTGAGATTATGCGGTGTAGGCAGTTTTTGGTGATATTTCTGGTCATAATTTTGCACATTTTCTGCCAACTATTCAACTTACTAATTTATGGCAATTGAAGTTGTTTACTGTTAAAGGAGGGAAGAAAGAGAAGACCTAGCTTTTTTTATGCCACTTGACTTGAATTTGTCTCTGGAACCAGATGTGGAACCACGCTGCTTGCATCCTAAGGAAAGCTAACCAGATAAAATCGTGCGTATTCAATCACATATGTTTTATTTCCTTATCTTTATTGGCTGAAAATGCAAACACATCAAGTTTTTGTTCATTCTGATTAAACATTCAGGGCTGACGATGTTGAAGGGTTAGAATTGCTTCGTTGGGAAGATCAGGAGAAGATCAGGAATTACATTGATGGCGCTTTGCAGTCTAGCTCTTCTTCTACATCTAATACACAATGTGGTGTTGAAGTCTCAAAAACATCACGTGCTACTTGTCGATGCTGCAACCAAAAGATTATGAAGGGAGAGGTCTGATTTAACATGATAAACAAGGATGAAATTGCAATTTAGAAGCTAATTATCTCTATACTTTTTAGTCCAGTAAACTTTCAGTGGATATCCGAGCTCTTTATCGCTGCTTGTCACTCCAAAGAAAGATTTTCAAGTTCTTCTTATAGTGTGCTCCATTATAAAATCACTGGATAATCTACTTTTGCCTTTTTGTTTAGTCCGCTCATTTTCTTTGAAGCAAAATTTTATGTTGTTTTTCCTATAATTAGAGAAATTTATGCTATCTGGGTGCAGAGGAGTATCTTATCATACTGCACTGCAGAGTTTGGCAAACTTGATTTTAGATTATCCTGCATCTTTGTTTGATCATAATCGTTATTATTATTCTCTCTCACCCCTCCACTGTTTGGTTAGATTCGTATCTCAATTAAGCCTGAGGGTCAAGGAACCCAAGCCGTGTCCTGGAACCAT
>JAOWBN010215138.1:0-13617 GCA_028565015.1 Pinguicula moranensis
ATCATATACATACCTCCCGGAAGTTGTTGAAGAAATGGTGACAAAGGAGGAAGATAAATTCCAATTGGATTATTATTCGCTGAGTGTGACAAAAGTTCAAGCTAGATTATCAGGGGAAGGTCGAGAACAAAAGGAAAAGGAGTTAAATTCTCCCCAATTCATAAATCTATAGGCAACAAGGGATCAGCAGGGAGAAAAGTTCAAAGTGAACTCTCGACTGAGGGACTCCAAATTCTATAGAAGGAAGGTGAATTGAACAGCAATTCACTAGAAGAACAAGGTAGGGAAGGCTCATCACTTTTAGTGATGATGAAGAGGTTGGAATCCACGGTGAACACGAACGAAGTGATGGATATGGGCTTGGAAGAAAATTTTGAGACACAAGACGTGTTGGTGGGTCAAGAGGAAGAGGACGGTTTAAGTGATGATGAGAGATTAATAGAATGGCTACGCAGGCCGAAGGGTAGAACGGCCCAAAAAGTTTTCGGACAATTTTTCACAGCGGACTGGAACATTGAAGAGGCTACTAAGGCCCAAGACTGGTACCCTGGAAATATTTTGAGCAGGAATGAATAGGGTGTGGAGTTCATCGGACCTAAGGAGATATCGGGCCTAGAGCTGTAGGAAGGGTCCTAAGCAGACTTGGAAGAGCGGCGATACCAACCGGGTTGCATAAAAATGTATGATTTGGAAGCCCAATTACAGATAAAGAAGAAGGTTGGAAAAGGAATGAGATATAAGCGGAACAGGTCACGTCCTACCTGGTATGACGATTTTCACGTGTGGTAAATTGACCAAAGAATGTTTGAAGATTATGAGAGAACCGCAGGGTAATTTCACGAGGATTAGAATTGGCTCATGGTGTAATGATTTCCCGACCATAAACGGGATTTGATTTTAATAAATAGTTTTTTTGATTAAAAAAAGAGTATAAGTTTTTTAAATAAGCATCTCATATGGTGGAAGGATGCAAACTCCTTAAATGGACTTATCACTAAGTTGCAATCTACTTCTTATTCAACATGTTTATGTTCTAGTAGTACCCTAGAAACCATGAATATTCGATGCTCGTTGTTCTTGCGCGACTCTGCCACACTCCATCTCACCCAGTGCACCCAACTCTACTAAACTTGCAGTGTAAAAGTACGGTTTGGACTGTCTTGCATTACGATGTCAAGTATCGGCTTCGAGTTAGACAATCCATCCACTCCAAACCCCACGCTCCACTCCACACCAAAAGTGGGTTTATAAACTCTTTAATTTTTTAATAGGTAATTCTCTATCTCCCATGGGACTATTGTATAGAAATGAAATAATGTCTAATCAGTTAGCCTGTATGTTTACAAAACTGTTATTGGGTGGCTTCCAATAATTTTTCTTGACCGATCAATTATGAAGTGCAAATGTAAATATCTCAAATTGAGAGGGAGGATTATGATTAGGTACTAGAACAAGCTGACCTAAAATCTCTTGAGCACATGGACATTATGGTTTATGCATTTGGCGATGTTTAGTTTCATCTAGAACTTCAGATGGCAATGTAAACAAGAGAAACGAATTATTCCTGAGTTAACCCACCCTAAGATCATGCAGGGTCCATTTGGTTCCCTATTTGTAGATGGATAAAGTGGGATTACTAATAGTTATCCAACTTTGTCCAATTTTTGGTATCCAATAGTTGTTATCCCCTGCTCGATGGATTACTGCTCGGGTAGGGATAAAACATGGACTGTCTAAGCTTTTTTTATCCAAAATTTATGTAGGGTTTATTTTATCCCGCATTTAACCGCCTTTAACCGCCTTGTCAATTTACCCTTTTTCCCTTAATAACATTCAATTATTACTAGACTAAATATAAAACAAAACCTACGTCATTCGTTTCCTTTCTTCCCCACGATTCGAGCGGCGACAACGTTCTTCGTGCCCATTTCTGGCGAACGATGAATCCCTCATTTATTCCAACAGGTAAGTTGGTTTTTTGTTATGTTTATACCTTCTTCCTTTTTGGTTTATGATTTAATTTTGGTTTATTGATTTGTTGTTGTGTTTGGGATAGGGTTTTGGGAGATTCCATTTTTCCTAGTAGGGTTTCTAGGTTTGTGCACAATTTTGGTTAGGATGACATATTTTTACAGTTTGAAAGTAATTGTTGTCAATGAAAATGAAATCTTTCTATTGCCTAGTTTAGTTTTGATGATTTGTTCTTTTAGATTTTCCATTATTTTCATACGTATTTTGCAGATTTTTATTCAAGATTGGTGCACGATTGTTATGAATTGTTTAGTTGAATACGGAATTGATCTCTGTTTGAATCTATAGATTTTTTTTTATGTTGTGCACCTGCTTTATTTTACACGATTTGGTCTCTGTTTGCATCTACAGATTGGTGCACAGTTTTGTTTTGAAACGTTGTTATGATTCGGTCTTTGTTTCAATGATATTTTTTAGTTTGTTTGGTTTCCAAAACCAGGATAGATAAATATGCAACTTGTATTGGCTGTTGTGACGTTCTTGCCATATGCAAGAGCTTTCATAGAGGTGTTGCCTACTATCATAGCATCAGCAGAACAAGAAAATAATAGTGCCACATGTAGGTGCAAGCGTGACCGCAATGCATCTCCTAAATATTTGATCCTAGACAAGATTGGTGAGAGATTGGCTTTTCTCAAATGGATCACTCAAGAGACAAACAAGGAATGTTTCAACAACTTTAGGCTGTCAAACATAGCTTTTACGGAGCTTTGCAGAGTGTTGAGAGAAGATTGTGGTTTGATGAACGATCTTTATATATCCATATTTGAGAAGGTTGGTATTTTTCTACAAACACTTGCACACCACCAGAAAAATAGGGTATTGCAAACTGATTTCAAGCGGAGTGGATAGACAATCTACTAAATATTCCATCAAGTTTTGCGTGCAGTGCTTAAGCTGCGTAGAAAACTACTAGTTCAAAACAACTCCAGTTGATGAAACAAATACTGACAAGCGTTTGAAATGCTTTTAGGTAACATTTACTACATTCTACTTTACCAAGTTAGCATTTTTGCGCACTCTCACAATGTCTACTCTTCAAATAGGGTGCGTAGGCGTACCTGATGGTACCTATGTTTTGCTTCATGTCCAGACAGAATATCAGTCAAGATATAGGACAGGGAAAGCCATTTTCCACAAACGTCTTGGGAGTTTGTGATACTCAATGACGTTTCGTGTATATGCTGGTTGGATGAAAGAGTTCAACTGCAGATGTTCGTGTCCTACATGATGCAGTCACCC
The DNA here is from genome assembly GCA_028565015.1 of Pinguicula moranensis. Classification (NCBI taxonomy): domain Eukaryota; kingdom Viridiplantae; phylum Streptophyta; class Magnoliopsida; order Lamiales; family Lentibulariaceae; genus Pinguicula; species Pinguicula moranensis. The sequence goes on from JAOWBN010215138.1 coordinate 3,274, forward strand.
GAGCAAATGGCTTGAGGGTCCAAAATGATTATTATGACCAATATTTTCTTAGACATATGGCCTTTACATGTACCTAGAACTCATACTTGTTTTTCTTTGCAGGAATTTATTACATGTACGACAGTGGATATACTATTGGTAAGGGATTCCTAACTTCGTACAAGCAGACGAGATACCATATGCAAGAATGAGGTGCTTAAAATCAAAGACCACAGAATCTCAAAGAAATTTTTAACCTATGTCACGCTTTTGTGCAAAATGTTATAGAGTTGGCATTCAGTATTTTAAAGAAGCGATTTGCTGTACTACAAAGCCCAACATATTATCACATTAACACGCGATGTGATATCATCTGGCTTGTGGGTTGTTGCACAACTTTGTCATCAACATCACATTGTTGGATCCTTTATTAGATCCAGGATCAAACCTAGATACTAAACCAGATGAGCCTAATCTTGTGACACATGACATAGATGATAACATTCAATCAATGGATTCTTTGCCAGGATGGAATGAGTTTAGGGATAAATTAGCTATAGACCTTTGTAATGAGTTTAGAGCTAGACATTGACTTTTTCATTATTGTGGGATGAAACCTGTATTGGTTGTGCGTTATTTTTATGTTGTTTGTGCTTAACATTTAGTGCTTCTATTTTGTTGATTTTTTTTATGTTGTTTGTGACTACTAGACATTGGATGCTTATGTTTTTGTATGTTTATGTTTAATGTTGATTGCTTATATTTGTTGAATGATTATGTTGTCGTTGTGCATGTTATTTATTATGGATGTTGTGAGCAAATTTGATGATATGGACGAGATAACATTGAAAAAGTTTGATGACATAACTTCAAGACACATCTGGTGCAACGACCCTGTATAAACGTTCAGGAACAACAAATGATAGGAAAAAAATAAAAGTTGAACCATCGCATGAGCCAACCAACAACAAAAAGTTGTATCTTAATCCAGACGAGGAAAAGACGTTTCTAAGTGCCTTGAAGAAATTAGCACTTAAAGGTTGGAAGACCAGCTAGGGTTGTAAATGAGGTACTCACAACAAGACAACTGATAAGGTCAGAGTTTTGGTAAAAGGTAGAAAAGTGATAGCCAAGAACATTGACAATAAACTTCACAATTTGGGTAAGCAATATCGTTTACTTAATGAATTTATGAAGTTTAGTGGAGTTGCTATAGACCAAGGGACACATGCATTCGTCGTTGACTCTGATGATATGTGGACCGAATTCGAAAAGGTAAAAGTTGATTGTTTTCGTGTTTTATTGTAATGAGATTCAATTATTTTAATTCATGTTGACACCATTCGTTTGCTTATGCTACATTGTGCAGGTGAACAACAAAATATGTTGCATTGAGAGGGAAATGCTTCCCTTACTACGAATTGTGGTGCGAGCTTCTTGGTCAACACTATGTTACAGGCTCAGGTGCAAGGGACCATGGAATAACCTAGCTGGATCACGAAGAGTCCCCTGCAGAGTTAGAGAAAATCATAGAAGAATTTAATTTAGAAAAAGTTGAAGAGTCGGATCCAAAGATAACTCCAGAAAGACCCTCTGAAAAAGTGCCCTTAAGTGTGGATTGCTCATCTAGCATTAACCGTGAAAAGCGCAAGAGATAAAACCTAGATAGTCAAGATAGCCTAGCCTCTAAAGTAGGACCACACTCACAAAAATTGATGCAGTTTGCAATAAAACAGAATTGTTCTTCTCTAAAACAATGCACAAAATGGAGGGTGATGTATTGATCACCTTTGAAAAACCATGGACAATACTGCTATTGGAACAATATGGATGAAAAAGGTCACGCCGAATATGTTCAATTGTTTTATGAAGGGAAGCTAAGTTGAAATGATCTCATGTTATGTATTTTTGGCGAACAAAAACCTGAAAGGATGATTATATTTTGTTGGACCTATGTGTTGGATATTGTTATGTTGATGATATGAACATTGCAATTGTGAATGCTTTTGATGATGAATGAATGGTTCAATGAATTTTCCCTTGTGTTATCTTCGTATTGAGTTGAATTGTGTACATTAATGAATTGAGATGAATGAATAAAAGGGTAAGGATCACCAAGAGAGAGACATATTAACAGGATTTGAGCAATGCTGAATCATTACCAAATGGACCATTCTTTCTATCCTTGTTTCAACCCTTCCCTTCTGTTAGAATGCATAAATTTCAGCAGTAGTTAACATCAAAACAAGAAAAATTATGCCAACTGCAGCTCCAATGATAATCCTGGTATTAGATTTGTGCGAATCCACTATCAAGTCGGGAGGATGAGACAAAAGTCCTCATTAAAACTGAAAATAACTGGAAGCAATGAAGAGTGAATATCTATCGCGTCATTATAATTTCCACTTGTGTAGAGATAATGTTAGCAGCAGAGCATGGATAGCTATTGTCAATGAAGAAAAATGGTCCAAATCCAGAAGGCGGCTGGAAGGTTTGATTGTTTAAGATGAAACCGATCCCTGTAATCCAAGAGCGGTTAAAATAATCTTGACCTGATGGGAATACATCCACATTGAGTACAAGGTAGTTGTCTATGTTCTTTGTTGGATTATTCAGAGAAATTGATTCCATAGGAAGGCTATTAGATGGAAATGTGTCCATCATGCTAGACCGAAGGGACTAAAAAATATATGAGTTCCCAAAGTTGGAAGATGAAGCAACATGGAAGAACTTAAGATTATACTGCAATCAACATACAACCACTAACATAGGGCCATCAACATATACGACCATCAACATACAGAATTGCAACAATCAACAGATATCGCCACCAACATGTTGATGCTAGTTGCAACAATCAACACACATCCACAAACATTCAGCCATACTCACAAAAAGAGCATAATTGACTTGAATTGATATGCACCAGATACATTAAACCAACTGCGCCATTGCATTCACAAGCTAACAAACAACAATCAAGATAACAACACCCATTCCATTCATTTCTACTCGTCTGAAGTGACAACAATCACAAAATTAAGGTTCATCACAATTGCCATTGGAACCTAAACCCATCACCGTAAGCTTAACAGAAAGTCTTAAAACATAAAAGTTCAATTTGCGGTCTAGATCAACCCTAACAAAGCAACATTAAAAACATGAAAAAAGAGACGTAGTGACTATGACTAGGTGAAGTAATCGGCTATCTAGTCTTTGGCGGCACAATCGGTTGTGACGCAAGAGGAAGCATCTCTTTCGGCAAATAGGTGCCTTAAAATAGAAGGGTTTTCCACCGCATAACCACCAAGTAGGATCGGATTCTCCGCCATATCTCTAATTTGACTCTCCTGAGGATTACTGGGTGGTCTAGCCGTCGGGTGTGCAAACTGTGAAGGAAGGTGGCACCTTGGCTCATAATTGTGGCTCGCCGCGTACGCTTTGATGAACATTCGAAGAGAAAATCTCATAGTAGGCTTCACCATTTAATGGCGCGTCCTCAACGGTAGCGACAAATTCAATGCAATCAATTCGGAGGAGTTCTCCATGTCGCAATCATTTTGTCATGAAATGGTTCACCAAAAAAATAGAGAGTTTTATATCTTGATTTCGAGGGCTTTTGTGTAAATGCATGTAAATGTGGTCGAATTTTGTCATGCGTGTATCAAATAATAAAATAATAATAAAATAATATAACTGAGCAAAAATATATTAAAGATGAATGGGCTAGAGGCTCTTCATTTCAATATGGGAAAACATTTCTTCTGGTACACAAATTTATTTTGTCCTCTTTTTTTCTATTTTCCCCTCCTTTCTTCTCTTTTTTCTCCCTCTCGCTTTCTTCTCTTTTTCTCTATTCCCTACTTCCAGACTTTTATTTATAGTTGAATCATGGCCTTGATGGCCTTCTCCCATTGGTGTACGGGTTCTTCATTGCTAGGGATTGAGGGACAACACACGGGGCCATGTGGAATCATCCTTAATGCGTAAGTTTTGAGGTGGATTTCTCTATGGTCTGGGATGGAGAAGTGGAGAATGAACCAGTTGCTTCTCGGGCGGAATTGAATTTTGGTGGCAAAAAATTGGGCCACACCACATGTCATAGTCCTAAATAGGGAGGATAACCGTAGGTATAATAACCCATACCAAACGAGGGATGCTTCTAGGCCGTTATCCCGCATGGCCAGCACCAAATAGAGGACAAAAAATCATAACCTATAGCTAACCAACAGTTGTCCATGAAGCCAGATAAGTCCAGTTTGGCTACCAAATGGACCTGCACTGTTGCATGAGAGTAAATGCGTGTGAGCTAGAATTTAATACTTTATGTGAGATTTTGTGCATTTATTCCTTGTGCAGAATTTGCTGAAATCATTTCACAAGGGACCTCCTAATATCAGAACTCAGGTAAACCAGTCTTATTTAAATTGAAAAATCATATCTTCATGTCATAGAATGCTAAATCTTTCATTATATAGATTAGTCTCGCGGTGGCTGCATTGGCTGTCCATGTACAAGTAGAAGATTGGGGAAATGGCGGGTTCACAAACTGGATACGTGATGAGATGAAGTCAAATAACGAATTCATACAAAGATTTCTAGAATTTATCCGAGTCTTGCCTGAGGTACATGAAAACATATATTTGTAAAATAATAATTGAAATCTTGTTTATTTCAGACAAGCCCTTCGGCTAATATAGGGCACGCCTTTTACAAATTGCAGAAATGTCCCTAAACATAGACTAAATACCAACACTTTTCCTCAAGATGGGCAAATAAATATCTATTAAGCCGATCTTGATACAAAGTCTGTCCAAATCTAGGGAACTAAGGCCCTTCGCCAAACTATCAACAACTTGCGCCTTGGTGGATACATGTCCCAACTCTAGTTGTCCACTGTTCAGTTTCTCCTTGATAAATAATCTATCGACCTTCACATGCTTGGTCCTGTCATGCTGCATAGGATTGTTGGGAATATTGATTGCTGACTTATTGTTGCACTACTGCTTCATCTGGGCTCCTTGGTGAATCTTGAGCTCCACTAGCATGGATATCAACCAGATCATCTTTGCAACACTCAGGGCCATGACTCTGTATTATGCCTCAATTGTAAAATGGGCAACCGCCGATTGTTTCTTACTCCTCCAGGAGACCAGATTGCCTCCTACGAACAAACAATATCTAGACATGCACCTCTTATTGTCAGCACAGCTAGCCCAATCTGAATCACAGTAACTCTCGATGTTAAGATGCTCGTTCTTACTAAAGATCAATCCCTTTCTCCGTGCACTCTTCATATACCTCAAAATCTGGTACACTGCATTTAGATGACCCTTCATAGGATCATGCATGTATCTGTCCACCACATTTACAACAAAGGATATATTTGATCAGGTTTGGCTCAGATATATCAATCGAATCACCAATCTTTGGCTTCTCTCTTTGTCAACTGGTTTACAAGCCTCTGTACTCAGCTTTAACCTCTTATTAATCGACACATTAGTAGATTTACAACCCAACATACCTGTTCATAGAATAAGTTTTTAACATACTTCATTTTGGACAAAACAATCCCCTGTGGCCCACAATTCACTTCAATTTCAAGGAAGTACTTTAGCTTCCCCAAGTCCTTCACCTCAAATTCCTTGCCTAGTTTCATCTTCAACTTCGTAATCTCATCCTCATTGTCACCAGTAATGATCATATCATCCACATACTGCAAGCATCGTGATATGACCTCCATCTCCTCTAAAGAACACAGTATGGTTAACATTGATTTGTTTATAACACATGCCAACCATAGCCTTCCTGAACCTGTCAAACTAGGATCAAGGATATTGCTTCAATTCATACAGGGACTTCTTGACCTTGCAAACCTTACTAGTTGCCTGTTTTGTGCCAAAATCAGGTGGGACCTTCATATACACCTCATCTAATAAGTCTCCATGAAGGAACACATTCTTTACATCAAGCTGGTATAGTTCCCACTCCTCGTTTGCTACTATGGAGATTAGAGTTCTGACTGTGCTCATCTTTGCCACTGGTGCAAATGTCTCATCATAATCAATGCCATAGGTTTGACTATAGTCCCTTCAACTGACCAAGCCTTGTAGCGCTCCACTCAACCCTCTAGGTTTCACTTTAGAATAAAAACCCATTTGCATCAAACTGCCTTCTTGCCAGGTGGTAGTGACTCAAGCTTTCAGGTTTTATTTTTTGCAAGAGCCTCCAACTTTTCTATCATTACAACTCTCACTTAGGATCTTCTTTTACAACCCGCCAACACTTAGGAATAGAGACAATGTACAAATATGCAATGAATGCTCCGTGTCTTGGTGATATATGAGAGTAAAAAATATGGTGAGCAATATCATATGGGAATCCATATTGGTAAGGTGGGATCCCCCCCACATTGCTGCTAGCAGCCCGCCTTAGCGGTTGGGTAATGGAAGGAGTAGTCAATGGAATAATATCACCTGACAAATCTGAGTGGTCTATGGTGGTTGGTGCAGGTGAAAATATCTCCATAGTCGAGGCAGGAAAGGACACAAGATATGAGACATGCGCCAATGACTCTCCATTCTCTTGTCTCCTCCTCGTGCACACTATCATCTCCCCTTGGGCCTAGTCTCTCTCTCACCATCCAACTCTCTAGTCTCCTATCTCCTCCTCCTCGTGCATACTTTCACCCCCTGAGCTCGAAGCTCCCTTTCACTCACCTCTTCATCAGTCAACACATCTATAATAGGCTCCACCTTGGCCTGAATTTCTCTCTCTCACACCTCTTCATCAGTCAACACGTCCACAACCGATTCCACGGTTTAAGGTTCACTAATCGGACAAGGACAAGAAATGTCCCCAACCCTCACTAGTTGAGTCTCACCACCATGACTGTTACTCTCCCACTCTCACCTAATATCCCCAATATCTAGCGAGTGATCAAACAATGAGGATACTTCATGGGAGAAGTACAACTCATACTTTCGAAACATTGAGTCTATGCTCACAAATAGTATTCTCTCAACTGGATTCCAACAAACATATCCCTTTTGAATGGTGGAGTATCACACAAAGACCCTCTTAATAGCCCTCAAATCCAGTTTTCCTACCCTTGGTTTGTTGTCCTGCTCAAAGCACACACAGATGAAGGTTCTCAAAGGAAGAATGTCTCACTTTGAGCCTTTCAATACCTGAAATGAGGACCTTCACTCTAGTATTCGTGAGACACCCTATTGATAAAAAAAGTGACTGCCAAAATTGTTTGTCCTCATAGGTACTTTGGAACATTCATTGCGATCATCATACTCCAAAAAAACCTCTAGGAGATGCCAATTCATTTTCTCTGCTACCCCATTCTACTATGGTGCGTATGGGCATGTGGTTTGGTACTAGATTCCCTGGATGACAGGTAATCTCCATATGCTCTGTTGGTGTACTCCATCCCATTATCAGACCTTAATGCCTTTACTGTTGCTCTATACTGAATCTGAGCTCTTTTGTGAAAATATTTAAACATGCAAGCACCTCGCTCTTAGTTTTCATTAGGTAGAGCCAGGTGACCCGAGAGTAACAGTCAATAAAGGACACAAAGTAACAAAATTCATTGACTGTTGTTGTGGGACAAGGTCCCATACATTAGAATGCATTAACTCAAAGGCAAAGGAACTCCTGCGACCAGAATTGACATAGAGTTAAATAAAGTCCTATAGGATTTATGATTTTAGATTTAATATGATTTTGTTTGTAATACTATATATATATATATATATATAAGGGGTATTATTGAATAAAGTACAATTTTTTTAACTTAAACCCCACTTTTATTTACGTAGATCTCTTTCGGTGAGAGCCAAACCTATACAATGAGTAGCTTGACAACTAGACAAACCAAGCCTAGCTCTAGGTACTTCTCTTTGATCCTTTTGAACAAGATAGGTGACCCTGATTGTTGCCATGCCCATTTTGTCCAACCGCAGGATTCCTGTGATCACCCATGGTAATTGATCCTTATTCCAGTAGGCTGAATTGATTCCTGAGGAGGCCTGCTTAGCTAGAGCATCTGCTATAGAGTTTCCTTCCCGGTATTGATGCTTCACGTGAATAAAGTACGAATTTGATTATTATTTTCTCCATGGTATCAGAGCAAGGTTGTGACTAAACCTAGAAGAAGAAGAAAACCTTAATTCCTTTGCATCCTAAACCCTAGTCGCCACCTCTCCAGAATCCACCACTGCCGCCACGCCATGCCACATCGTCGGAATCCTCTATTCTCGACCAAAAATGGCCAAATTTGGCTATTTTTGATGATTCTTGGCTGGAAAACCACAAGCCACAACTGCCACCACATCATATTTGAACGTGCCCGCGATCCTCCCCGGTGTCTGTGACAGTCAGAGAGTAGAGACTCGCTGTCGTTAGCCACCACATGAGCTTCCATGCACCATCACCGGAGTTCGCTGCCCACGACAGTTTATGGCAATTTTTGGAGCGTCCGCCACCTCCATACCCTGCGGACACCATTGGCACTACTGTCTCACCGATATCTACTTGCAGTTATAGGCACGTCTGCCCACCGCTACCGGCCATCCATGCGCTGCCGTTTGAAAAATTAGTATCTTCATTTTTTGTACCCTGTCACATCTGTCATATCCATTTTTGTTGATTTGGTGCCATTTAATGGATATTCGTGTTTTGGTAAATGAGTTGGATATTTACCATTTTTCAGAATTTCTATTTTTCAGAATTTCTTTTTTTAGAATTTTCACAAGTTATAGCAAACTGAAAAGTTTCAGGTTCATAGATGGTACAATTATCACCCACAGAGAATGCAAAATCAATTAACTCAGCAAAATTCACATATCTAGCAAGTACTCTCTTAATTCTCACACCTTTATTAAGGGCTATGCTGTCGGAAGTGGAGGGAAGGGACTGATCAAATTGAATTTGATCAGATCTTGAAGATTCCTGAATTAATTCGGTTTCTTCAGGTTGGACAAATTCTTGTGAAGGAATAATTCTGTCCAGCTCCACCTAAAAAGAAGCTTCCCTAGGCTCCATTCCCTTTTAATGTTTAAGCAGATTTGGTAAAAAAGGATTCATCAAAGATCACATCTCTACTAATCAAAATTTTCACACCAGGTAAGCTCCTATCCTATAACCTGTAACCTTTAGTGTCTTCTTGATATTAAATAAATACACTTTTAATAGATCGGGGTTCAACCAAACAAGCTCAGGGCATTTTAAGTCTAAAGCAGTCGAGAGACTTTTATTTATCAAATAAGAAGTTGTGTTCAGTGTTTCTCCCCAAAAAGATTTATTCAACCCAAAAGTAACAAGCAAATACCTAACTTTATCAAGCAAAGTTCTATTTATGCGTTCATTAACACCATTCAGCTGAGGTGTGTATCTAACTGTCCTATGCCTAGTTATACCACATTCAGGACACCAAGTATCAAACACAGAGTTGCAAAATTCCAAACCATTGTTAGTTCTAAGAATTTTTTTTTTCCAGTTTGGTTCTCAATTAAAATTTTCCATTCTTTGATTTTAATGAAGGCTTCATCTTTAGTATGTAGTAAAAAAACAAATACTTTTCTACTAAAGTTATCAACTAAGGACATAAAATATCTTGAATCACCATGGGTTAAGTTTGGCTCAGGTCCCCACAAATCAGCATGTATATACTCAAATATTGACTTTGAAAATTGCAGACCCTTTGGAAATTTTAATCTATGCTGCTTTCCTAATACACATGCTTCACTAAAGTCTAAATCCACTATAGCTTGTTGCCCTAAAGACCCAGTAGAATGTAAAACTTTCATTCCTTTTATGCTCATATGTCCTAGTCTAAGATGCCATAACTTTGAATTTTCAGATGTATTTGTAACTAAAGCACATGCACTATCATGATCAGAATATTTTTCATCTAAGAAATATAGTTTATTTTTCCTAGTTCCAGTCAAAACAATTTTTTCATTTTTTAAAACATTCAACATACCATTTTTCCCATGAAATGAGCATCCAACTTCTTCTAAAACCCCTAGTGAAATACGATTTTTTTTCAAATCAAGTATGTATCTCCCATTTGTCATACTTACAGTTTTTCCATCATTTAAAATCAGTTTGATAGTTCCAATTCCCTCTAGAGAACACACATTATGGTTACCCATATACACTATTCCTTTCCTAGTTTCATCTAATTTTTCAAACTAAGTTCTATGTGGACACATGTGGAATGTACACCCAAAATCAAGCACCCATTCATCAGATAACACACTTTCACTTACAATGAGAGCTTCAGTCATATAAGAAGAAACATATAAAACTTCACTAGTATCATCATCACAAGATTCATTTGAGGCTACA
>JAOWBN010215148.1:0-13617 GCA_028565015.1 Pinguicula moranensis
TAGCTCGCATAAGGAGGCCCAAGTACTCAATCTCCATTCTTGGGACATCTAGTGCAGCTAATACGACCCAAAGAGTTCGCTTTACTTTTTTTTTTTATGCATGTTAATTTTAAATAAGTCAAGGGTTTTCTTTGAGCTCGGTTCTTTCCATTGATATATTTTTATGCTTTGAACCGGGTATTCGTTTATTTTTCCAGAAATAATTAGGTGGTGGAGAGCATTCAGATTTTGAGACCCCAGTCAGCTCGGAGCAGCCGGATCATGCCTACAAATAACACGTGTCACACCATACCGTGCTAGCATACTATCTTCTTGAACCAGGGAAGTTTCATTTTTCTCCCCTACTCACTCCTCTGAACTGCTAGCTACCAGTGACTCTTGTGAATCTATATGTTCCATATGAGTGACCCTTTCCAATCTTCACTTCAGCTATGGTCTTGTCACTACATAAACTGTCAACATATCCGGAGCAGGCCTTAGTCCTAGTTGTATCAGCTTTGTGTTCTGCGCGGGTACACAGATGTGACTACCACTATATGAGCCAAAGCATCGTAGATCAGGCTATTCCATGGTCCAACATAGTGTCGACTCAAGAGCAATGGTTCTGATACAGTCCTCACTCCTTAGAATAGGGGGGAGTCCCTCTGCTGTGTTGGACTATATAAGCTTTAAATATGGCATTCCATTTTTCTCCAACCGGGCATAGCCCCTGGCTCTCTGTGGTAGATCTTCCATCTTCTCAAAATTTACTTATTGGCCAGCCGTTCCCAGATTTGCTAGATAATTAGCAATGCAATTTCCTTCCTTGAATTGGTGTTTTACTTGCACTCTCATGCTTATTGAAATGCTTTTGAGGTCATCCCATAAATACCACGGGGTACATTGATTACTCTGGATCCAGCCCACCAGTGTCATTGAATCTGTTTCGAGCACCACATCAAACCACCCCTTCATTTTACATACCTTCAGGCCTTCTATGGCCACCCGAAGTTCTGCCTCATTGCTTGTACCTATCCCAAGAGATCTGGAATATGCCGCTAAGCACCCTCCCTGATGGTCTCTTTGGATGCCGCTCGCGCCTGTTGATCCGGGATTTCCATTGTTGCTCCCACAAGTATTTAACTTGACCCCACCGAGAGGTGGTTTAGTCCATCGAACAACTCTTGGGGCCTCCTTCTTCATCTTTATTGCTATGTTTAGTTGGCGTAGCAACTGATCCTCTTTTTTCTGCATCTGTGAACACAAGTTAGCTAAAACAATTAATGCATTATTAATTTGTTTCACCTCATTCCATGTTTGTGTTGCTGAAAATGTTGTATCCTCAAATCTCGCGTTGCATCTACATGTCCAAAGGCATCATGTGACCACTCTTGGTATGATTAAGGTTACAAAGCCCTACACTCCTGCCTTCCTTGCTATTGTCTTCCAGTGGCACAGTCTAATCCTCCATGAGGCTGGATGTGCAAAAGATTTATTTAGTAGTTGTGCTGCCCTTTCCCAGATTTCAATAGCTAGCTCTCCGTAGTATATGATCTATTGTTTCTTCTGCCTTGATGCACAACATTGGCAAGAAAAAGCCAGTGATACCCTCTTTTTCATCACTAAATCATGCATGGATAAACATTGTTGAGCAGCCTTCCAAGCGCACAAAGCCATTTTGGTTGGTAAAGCTTTACTCCATATCAGATCTACCTCACTCAGCTTCTCTGCTGGTTCTCTTATCACTTCCCAGGTAGACTTTATAGAGAAACAACCATCTTCTGCCGGCGTCCAAATCACCTTATCCCTATAAAACCCAGGCACTGGAGGCCTTTTTTTTAAATTACCCCATTTTATTTACTTGACTCTCTTAAGGTGAGAGGCAAACCTGTACAAAAAGTATCTGGCTTTACAGTGAGTTGCCTAGCCTTGTAAACAAAAAACCTGGTTCTAAAGCTGCCCCTGACCCTTTTAACTAGTTTTAGGTGACCCTGATGGCTGCCATTCCCATCCTGTCTAGCCGCAACATTCCCTGGACTACCCTTGGTAGTTGCTCTTTGTTCCAGTAGGCTGAATTGGTCCCTGATGAAGCTTGGCTGGCTAGAGCATCTGCTATGGAATTTCCTTCCTTTGGTGCCTCACTCGGATACTCAGATGTTGTGCTTGTGCTTTGAATAATTTCCAAAAGTCCCAGAGGTATAATGGGGGTACAAGAGTCTGGCACTAATCCAATGGACTACTAAGAGAGTCAGATTCAAGATCACATGGTGCCAACCAGTATTGTTGCATATTTTGAGTCATGTAGCCACTTGAAGTTCTGCCCCGTTATTCGTACCCTCCCTAAGGTGGATTGGGTATGCCGCTAAGCAGTCGCCATTGTTGTCCCGGATGATGCCTCCGGCTCCTGATAATCATGCATTTCCCAAGAAGCTACTATCAGTGTTAAGCTTAACCTAACCTGGGGGTGGCTTTTCCCAGCGAATTACCTTTATCCTGTCTTTCAGCTTGAAGGAGACCGTTATCCCTAGTTGCTTTATCAGATTCTCGTCCTGGATATGCAAAGAAAATCTAATGTTAGTTAGGGCTGTTAATGCGGCTAGATCTATTCTTACGTTGCTCCAAACCTGCTCTCCATTTCGCATTTGATCCTCAAACCTGGCCATGCACCAGTGCAACCAAAGATTCCAGGTTAGAATAGCTGGTATTAGTTTAGAGAGGAGTCCTGTTAGGCAAGATTTCCTAATTATCAAATTCCACTGTAGGATTCTTGACTTCCAGCCAATAGGGGTTGCAAATGTCACCACCATGAGAGCTGCTGCCTTGTCCCACAGGCTGCTGGCAAAGGTGGAGTCAGCTAGCACATGATCAGCAGACTCCTGAACTCTGTTTTCGCAGCACTGGCAGCATGATGCGAGTTGCATGCCTTGTGTTCTGATGTTCTCATCCATAGGTAGATTATTGTGCCATGCTCTCCATGAACATATACGGATTTTAGTGGGAAGTATCTTAGGCCACAATAGGTCTTTAATTGGGATTTCCAGACCTCTTACTCTCGTTGCATCCAAGGCAAATCTAACATTGAAGCATCCATCTATAGTAGGTTTCCAAATCAGTGTGTCCCGCCCATATGTCTCAGATGGTGGAACTAAATTCATTATTTTTGCTGAAATTCCATTCCCCACTGTTTGCAATAAATTCTGTGCATGCCATTGCCCATTACTAGTGAAGTCAGCAATTTTGGATTCTCTTCTCAAAATCTCTTCTACCCTAATTGCTAGTGGACCCTCAGCCATCCACTTATCAAACCAGAAACTAGAGTTGCCTTTCTGAATGATGATTTGTGCATTATCTAAGACCTCATGCCTATATGCCATGATATGCTTCCACATCGTAGAGTTTCTTGATCTAACCGGCCTTAGCAACAATGGTTCAATTCTATTATACTTGGCAGCTAAGTATCTGCTCCAGAGGCTCTCCTCCATCATCATGTTGAAGCAAAGTTTCATGCCTAGTACTTTCTGGACTTTTCCTAGATCACTTACTCCCACCCCTCCCTCAGTTGTAGGTTTGCAAATAAGCTTCCATCTCTTCAAATACAGTTTTTTCCTGCCCTCAGACTCACCCCAAAACAATCCTGGCATTAACTTCTCAATTTCGGTTAGTGCCCATTGAGGTAGTTTGAGAGCAGCCATGATATGGATTGGAAGACTACCCATAACATGCTTGGTGAGTATCAGGCGCCCTCCTTGCGACATGAGCTTGCCCTTCCATCCTGCGAGCCTGGATCTAATCTTTCCAAGCAACGACTCCAAGGCTTGTCTGTTCAACCTGCCAGAACACACCGGGGCACCCAAATAAGTAATGGGAAAATGTCCTTGCCTAAATCTTGTAAGCTCTAGCAGCCTGTTTCTTCTCCCTGGGCATATCTGTCTTGAAAATTTTGGCAAGATACTGGTGACCTATTGCGCAGGAGAGTGCGCAAGAGATAGATTGGCATGGGGGGCGCCGACAACCGGTTGGCCGGTCCAGACTTCCTTATTCTTATCTGATGCGTCCATAATGCTCCAGAAGAATTCAGAATAGAGGTACAAAAAGTGAGGATAGCTTAATCACGACGAAGAGAAAACGATCAAGATTAGATAAGATCTCCAAAATCATGACGATGGAAACCTGACAGGTCTTCCAAAGACATCAAGCAACAAACCAAACTCTTACTACATTAATGGAAAGTAGAGAGAGACATAGCAGCCAAAAGACGAGGCCGCCTGGCAATGAAGAACAACGGCGATTTTTGGTTTGGTCGGGGCGACGACGGTGTGTGGTGGAGAGAGGGGCAACGATTTGTGGTGAGGGGAGGGAGGCATTTTTTTGGGTTTTGAGTAGAGAGGGTACGGTGGCTAGGGTTAGGTTTAGGTTCTGATACCAAATAAAATTAGGTAAAGAAGAATTGTATATTAGAACTGAAGAGATATATGAGTTTATATAAGAATATATTAGGGTAAACTAGAAATAAAAAACCTTAAGAATTATCTAAAACACCGGCCTCTAGAAATTATGTAGAACATGGGCAGGGAACTATCTAGAACATGGAATTTTAGGAATTATTTAGAACATGGGCCTTAAAGTCCATATTCCAACAGTCCTCGCATATAACATTTATGCCTCTGGTATCGACAGTTTGGAATACTCACTCTGGACAGGTAGGTATGAAAGTGTTGGGAGAAAAGATGGAGAAGACAAGAGAGGTGCTTAAGAGTTGGAATAAGGAAACCCTTGGACATGTGGATTTCCATATCAAGGAGTTGGGAGTGAAGGTGGCTAAGTTAGAACAAACTCTTCAGTTTTCTGAAAGGGTGGAGATTGAATTTTTAGCTACTCGAGGAGAATTGCAGGAATGGGAAGACAGGGAGTTCAGACGTCTTGGGTAGATGGCTAGAAAGGAATGGCTGAAGGGAGGAGATAAGAATATGAAGGTATTTCACTCGATAGTGAGGGTAAGGCAGAACAAGATGAGCGTTGTGGAAATGAGATTACAGGATGGGAGGTTGCTGTCCAATTCTCAACATATTCATGAAGAGGCCATTGGCAGAAGATCATGTCAAATCAGAGTAGAGAGAACTAAAACTGTTTTCCAGGCCTCTCTGAACTGTTTGACCATAAGATTTCAATTCTAGATAATGCAAAAATAAGAGCTATCCCATCTGTGCAGGAGGTTGAAGATGCATTATGGTCCATCCATAATGGCAGTGCACCAGGACCAGATGGTTTTGGAGCAAAATTTTTCAAGGTTACATGGAGAGTGATAGGTCAGGATCTGGTACGGGCGGTCAGGGATTTCTTCAGTGGTTCTCCTCTTCCTGCTATGTTTGCTGTCACAGTTAATACTTAGTGATAATGTTTCCCCTATTTTTTATATTTGTTTGATGCCCTATTTGGAACTTCCTTACTTACCTCGACATGAAATAATCAGCCAAAGCTAAATTAGATTTGATTATGCATCAATATAAATAATTACGTTTTAATTTTATAAATTATCTTCCAGTAAACTAGTCTTCGCTCATCTGTTGCAATATTTGTGTTCATGTGCAGATGGTTTCCTTTTTTGACAAGCTGAGCTTGTTGAGAGACATGTGGGAACCTCAAAGCTTCCTTATTAGCAGTGTTGCAGTGTTGTTAGGGGCGCGGGGCGCACCAGGGCGATCGGTTAGAAAATTGGGGCACGGGGCGACGAGGCGACGGGGCGTGCGCCCCACGAATCGGAGCGCACTAACTTTTTAATTTTTAAAAAATAAATATATATTTACCTCATTTATATAATTATTCATCCAAAATTAATATAAAATAATTTATTTACACAAAATGAAATATTCATATTTTATGAATACAATTTTATACCAGCTTAAGAATAAAAATATACAAGTTTTATTTTGAATTTAGGTCATTGTCCCTAAATTTAAACTCTTAATCATACTGTGCCAAATATTTTTTTATTATAGACAAGAATATCATGGAAATAGAGAAATATTATTATTTTTGTTTGATAGAAATATTATTTTTTTGTTTGAAAAGAAATATAATTTTTTAATACACAAAAAATAAAAAAGTGGAAAGAAACTAAAAAATGGAAAAGTCAAAAGAGAGGGGAAAAATAAAAAGAAGAAAAAAAAAAAGATAAATCAGTAGCCACAAGCCCACAATTCCCTCCTGACTCCTATTCGCGAAACCTAGAAAGCCCTGCACAATTCCGACTCTCTATTCACGAAACAGAATTGGACAGAGAAGAAGGTTTCACGGGCGGTGCCCACCGCGAACTCAACTTTCATCAGAACGCACCCCGGATGCGTTCCTCTGCGCCCCCTGCGCGCTTCCCGCGTCCCCGCAGTGTCGCCCGCCCCAGCCGTCTGGGGGCGACACCGCGGGCGCCTTAAGCGCCGCGCGTAGCGCCCCCCAAACAACACTGATTGGAGTGGTGTGATATATACTTTTATTATTTATACATTTTCTTATTTCATTTTTTGGTTGTTACTGTTTGGTTTGGTTTGTTGGTTGATACTTAATAGTTAATACTTTGCTTACCTTTGTTCTTCTTATATATTTTTTAGATGGGTTGTTCTCATTCTTCAACTTCTAAAAAGAGAAAGGAAAACTAGCAATTCACTCCCCTGACATTCAGGACTTACATGACTTTGAAGAAGAGACATTGTTAGATTATGCTGATATGGATAGAGAATTAATGGAATCGGACTCCCCACGCCCCCATAAAAAGAGGAAGGGAACACAATGCTCCAAGGTTTGGGAACACTACAACCTCATCCCCATGCCTGAAGGGACAGAACCTATTGCCGTATGCAAGTATTGTTGTAAAAAGGTCTCATGCCAAAGTAAGGGTCACCAAACATCTGGTTTGTGGTCACATTTGAGTAAATGTGTGAAGTATAGTGGTGATCAGACTACAATGGACAAGTACCAGACAAAGATGACTTACGATGCATCATCAGCAGTGTGAACAATGAATGAAATTATGAGGTTGGATACCTTTGATGAAAAGAAGGTGAGAAGGTCTCTTGCTGAGTTCATCATTCAAGATGAACAACCATTCGTGATCGTAGAGAAGGAAGGATTCAAGAAGTTCATCTAATTAATTGAGCCTCGATTTCATATGATTTCTAGGAGTACAGTTGCACGAGATCGCATGAGGGTTTATTTGGATGAGTTTAATGTGCTGATTGGTAAGGTGTTGGAATTGAGTCCTAGGGTCTGTTTCACCACACACATGTGGACGTCCATTCAAAATATTAACTACATGTGTCTTACGGCACATTTTATAGACAAACAGTGACAGCTAAACAAGAGGGTCATCGAGTTTAGAAAAATTGTCAGTCACACGGGTAGGTCACTATCATAGGTACTTGATAACTTGACAATGTGTTTTGAATTTGCAGTTTGTATAGTTTCTAGAATTGTTGGTGACTTTGCAATATGTTTTCACTCGGACAGTTCCTTGACACCATATTGGGCGAATGGGGGATTGATAAGGTTTTAACAATTATTGTGGACAATACATCTGCCAATACGACGTGTTTGAATGATTTGAGGGAGAGAATGGTTCAGAAGTTTGTTCATTTTGTGGGTGGTGTTATTTTGCAACGCAAAAACATGCACATGAGGTGTGTTGCCCATATTCAGATCTGATTGTTCATGATGGTTTGAAGGAGCTGGACCCATCGATTGTGAGAATGAGAAGCATGGTCAAATATGTTAAATCTTCCCCTCAAAGGGATGAAACATTCAAGAAACATGTGGATGTGAAGGGTTTGATAGGAAAGGCTTTTTTGCAACTTGATGTATGCACTAGGAGAAAATTCTACCTACACCATGCTTCAATCAGTTGACAAGCATCGAGTTGCATTCAAGGACATGCTTCTGTTAGATGATGGATTATTGTTGGGGTATTTGTGTGATATGCATAGCTGAGATGGCACATGGTTGGTGGTGCCGACAAGCACAACTGGGAACGTATCAAAATGTTTATAAATTTTCTGAAAGTGTTCTATGATGTTACACTGGCATTCTCTGCCTCCAATACCTATACCGCACGCCTCTTTTTGAAGGAGTCGTACACCCTAAAGAGGCATTTAAAAACCTTGAGTAGTAGCCCCGATGATTTCTTCAACGATATGGCATGTAGATTGCAGAAAAAGTATGCAAAATACTGGAGAGAAGTAAAAGATGATGACCCGACGCTTAGGATAAACATATTCTAATGTTCTAACCTTATCCATATTGCGTTTTTTTTAAAAAGGAACAAGTTTTTATTTTTGATAATGAACATGTTTTTATTTTAAAAATGTTCTAATCTTACCATATTGATTTATTTTGAAAATGAACATGCTTTTATTGGTCGCAACTGTTATTGACTCAATGAGTAAAATTGCCTGGTTTGAATTTTGGTTGTCAAAGATTATGAGCGTCACTAAATCTACTAGCATCATTGTGATGGCTAAGCAAAAAACATCAAAACTCTTTGATGAGTATAGCTTATTACATGGTGATTCGTCTTCTTCCTGCTGCAATAGAGATGAGGATATAGATATTTCTGGTCAAGATCCAAAATTTGATGCCTGAGCGCATCTGATTTGTACTTCAAAATTTAACAAACACACAGAATTGGATAGATACCTTATTGAAGGTCCTGAGCCACCAATATCTACATTAACACATAATAATGATGGAAACATCATGAAGCTCAGTATCCGGTGCTTGCAAGAATGGCTTGAGATATTTTAGCTATTCCTATCACAACAGTGCCATCTGAATCCGTCTTCAGTACGGGTGAAAGCGTTCTTAGTGTTTTTCGAAGCTCGTTGGCTCCTAGGACTTCTGAGGATCTAATTTGTGCTCACAACTGGTTAAGAGAAGACACTGAAATATTGTTTTATCGGGATGGGACGGAGGACCCAGAGAGTTATCAACTTGATGCAAGTGATAACTATTTTATTAACTTTTATTATCTTCGATTCATTTACTTTAGTATAACGTCTTAGCTTAACTCTTAATTTGCTTATCCTCCGGGAGGAATATCATGCATCTTCTAGTTGACTTCGTTGGATATTGATGATTCAATACTCCTCATAAAAATGGATTTCATGGTTTGGTAACTTGGTTGTGGTTGGACTTTGGAGTCTTGGAGACTTGTGTTGTGACTGTGACTTTGCTTGGTTTGGTAATTGATTGTGAACTTTGGTTCCATGGTTTGGTTGTGACTTTGGTCTAATGGTTTGGTTATGACTTATGAACACCGACTACTGAGTTGTGCCTTTGGTAATTTTGTGTTGAGATTAAGACTTTATACATGAGTGATGAGACAATCAGCATTGTTTTATGGTGTTGCAGGTTACTTGTGTTATTCGTAATATTTTATCTATTGTTGTGTTATTCGTAATTCTATTTTAGGATTTTTATCATTTTAACTTTAGAACAGGTTTTTAAAAAAACCAACAAAATACAGAAATGATTTAGCACACTAATTTAGTACACTAAAAATATACTAATACTTATCACATCAGATCCAGTAGGTCCGAAAGTGTTAAACACAAAAATAATTGGTTGAATCAGTGGACCCACAATATTAGTGTATTTTTAGTGTGATAAAATTAGTGCGCTATATCACTTTTGAACAAAATATAGATAAATTTTGTCTTTAAAATACCCTATACCCTAAAACCCTAATCAGTAAGTCACTACAAATTATATTCCTCCTAAACTATGACCCCAAACCCTAACAAGTAACAATAAACTCTAAAATTCAAACCTTAAAGTATAAACTATATTAAACATGTAAAAGCTTAAAAATTATATTAAACTTGTTAACTTGTAATTTGTAAAAGCTTATAAATTTATAAGTTTATTCTAAACTTATAAACAACTTTACCGTAAATAGCATAAACTTATAACTTTAACTTATATAATTATATAAGTTTATTTTGTAGGATATAATTTTGTAAGATTTATAGTTTATAAGAAGTTTGTAAATTTTATTTAACTTATAGACTTATAAACTTATTACTTACCCTAAAGATTAAACAAATACTTATAACTTTACCCTAAATTTATAACTTATATAGCTTCATAACTTTATAAACCTTAAATTACAAAATTTATTATGGACTTATAACAAAATAAATTTATATAAACTTATATAATATAACTTATCATTATAAACCTTATATAAAACATATAAACTTATATTATTTTTATATCATTTTATAAATATATTAAACTTTTCATAAACATGTTGAGTGTTGATATTGCATTTTCGGCATCTTAAAATATTAATAAAATAAAATTTTAGGCTAAATTAATTTCATAAAAAAAGATAGTCGTCAATTTTTTGATACCAAACTACGGATTTAGACGGTATATTGGTTATTCGGCACGGAATGGATTTCATTTTTTGGTTAGTTAATTGTATCGGTACAGTTTGGGAATACTGAATACCGATCAGTATTCCCGAACGATCAGGCCTACTCGACAATGTGAATTTGAAGTTCAAAATATTATTCATTTGTAAAATTTATCAAATCTTGCTAGATGCGTTTACTGACCTGAACAAGGTAACAAAATCTCATATACCAGTTGCAATTGTTTCAGTTAGAATTAATATCCCTAAAGGACAAATTTCTACTGCTAATGAGTCTAAATCACGCAAGAGACGTGAAAAATCATTCAGTTCCAAAGATAAAAATATTCGAAAAAAGGAGCGAACATAGAGAATGGTTCAGAAAAGGAAATAAATTCTCCAACAGAGATCCGTAATACTCCAGAAGAGGCAAACAATATAAATAAAGAAATTCAGGTACCTAAAAATGACGAGATCTCCATAAATTATGTCGTAATGGGAAAAAGATGGAATCGAGATGAAACAAGCATCGACGACATCTTTGTTTATAATATAACATGCAATATAATAGAAGAAAAAAAGGATATTGAACCTACATCTATGGAGAAATGTAGGTGCAAAAATGATTGACCAAAATTAGTGGGATATAAATGGGTATTTATGCAAAAAAGAAATAAGAAAAATGAAGCGTGAGATATAAAGCACGGCTTGTCGTGTAATCTTTTACCCAGAAACCCGATATTAATTATGAAAAGACTTATTCTCCTGTTATGTATGCAATCACATTTCGTTATTTAATAAGTCTAGCAATTCATTAATAGTTTGAGATGCGACTAATGGATGTGGTTACAGCCTATATATATGGCTCACTGGAAAATGATATTTATGTTAAAATTTCTGAACGATTTAAAGTGTCTGAAACAAGGTTCTATTTCTCGAGAGATTTATTTGATTAAATTAAATATATCTCTATATGGGTTGAAACAATCTGAGCGTATGTGGTTCAATTATTTGAGTGCATATCTATTGAAAGAATACTATAAAAATGATCCAACATGCCCATATATTTTTATAAAAGGATTTGGATCAGAACTTGTCATCATTATTATCTATGTATATGACTTAAATATTATTGAAACTCCTGAATAGTTATCAAATGCAGTAGTTTGTTTGAAGAAATAATTAGAAATGAAAGACCTTGAAAAAATAAAATTATGTTTAGGTCTTCAAATTGAGTACTTGACAAAAAGAATTTTTGTGCATCAATCTAATTATTTGGAGAAAGTGCTCCAAAAAAATTATATGGATAAAGCACATTCATTGAGTACACCAATGGTGGTAAGATCACTTGATGTGAAAAATGATTCATTTTGTCCTCATGAAAACGGTGAAGAACTTATTGGTCCTGAAGTATCATATCTTAGTGCAATTGGAGCACTAATGTATCTTACTAATGACATATGACCTGATATATTATTTGAAGTAAATTTACTATCAAGATATAATTATTCTCTAACTAAAAGACAATGGAATGGAATCAAACACATTTTCTGATATTTTCGAGGAATAATAGATACGGGTTTATACTATCCCCGTGTATGTAACTTAGAATTAATTGATTATGTTGATGTTAGATATTTATTAGATATTAATATGGGTTTATACTATAATTTTTTTCACATGATTTTTTACTAGTAAAATTTAACGAGGTATGATACAATGAATATCAAATGGGTAGTATTATGGAATGAATATCCATATGCAAGGTCAATGTAGAATAGTAACCATTAAATGCAATTATAGAAATATATGGCATTGTAAATTGCATGTTATATATACGTTCGTATGATGAACATAAATGGAAAAAAAGTTGAGAAGAAAAATTCCTTACATGGATTTCTTGATTTTTTGCATTTCTTATGTTGTTATTATTATTTACTTAATTATTTCACAACAATCAACAAATTGATTCATAATTGACATTTTATGTCATTATCACATCAAGTAACCGATTGTCTTCAATGGTAGAGCGTGTCAAAAGTATTCTCCTTAACAAATAGATTAGCCAAGTTTATTTGCTCTCTAGAGAATACGCGAGGTCAACATGAATTTTTTCTCTCTGGCGATAAACATGAATAGTAAACCCCTCTTTTGTTAAGCTCCATATTCCTCTCCAATAGTGAGATACTTGCCCTGGCATAGTTATCAAGGACCAATCACTAAGGTGGTCATTTTGGTTGTAATATTTCGAGCGAATAATCTTGCTCCACTGGCTGTCAGGTTCATTTCTAAATCTCCATAACCATTTTGTGAGCAACGCTTTGTTCATCAGACTTATCTCCCGTAGACCCAAACCTCCTTCTGCTTTGCTCTTACATAATTTTCTCCATTGAATCCAGTGAATAGCCCTTGATCTATTCTGATTAGATTTCCATAGGAAGTTAGCCATTGTTTTCTCCATAGACCTTGCTAACATTTTAGGCACTCTGAACATAGACAAGTAATATAGAGGGAGACTTGTTAGAACTGATTTAATTAATGTTACTTTCCCTGCAAAGGATAGAGCTTTGTTCTTCCAGGAATTTACTTTATCTTTGATCATCCTAATCACTTCCTCCCACATAGTTGCTCTCTTTGGATTCGCCCCTAGGGGGAGTCCTAGATAAATCAGAGGTAGTTTTGCTGTTTGACAGTTCAATATGGTAGCATAACTCTCTAACAACTCTTGACTGAGATTTAATCCGAACAGCCTGCTCTTTGAAAAATTTATGGAGAGCCCTGAAATGATTTCAAAGATCCTTAGCACCCCTTTAAGAACAGAGATATTATCCTGTTTTCCTTCAGCAAATAAGAGAGTGTCATCCGCGTATTGTAAATGTGTTATCACACTCTCTCCACACTTGATTCCTGCAAGTCTGCCAATAGTTGAAGCCTTATTCAATAACAAATTTAAACTTTCTGCCACAATGAGAAAAAAGAAAAGGGGAAAGGGGGTCTCCTTGCCTAAGACCCCTATAGAACTTAAACTCACTCGCACTACTCCCATTTAGCAAAACTGAACCATGTGCAGAGCTGACACACTCCATAATCCACTTGATCCACTTTGTGTTAAAATCCATTTTTTCCAACATTGACTGTAAGAAGGTCCATTCCACAGTATCAAATGCTTTGGAGAAATCAACTTTGAATAACACTCCTCTTTTCTTTGAGCTCTTCATGGAGTGAATAACCTCATTAGC
>JAOWBN010215159.1:0-25479 GCA_028565015.1 Pinguicula moranensis
TAGATTTAGATAGACTTTGTAACAAGATGGGCTTGATCGATATATTTCGCCCATCTTGAGGGGGAGTGTTGAACAAAGTCAAGAACAAACAGCCAACAAGCCACCAACATTGAAAAAAAGTAGAAACGGGGCAGCCACACTACACTATAAAACAAAGTTGTAAGATGCAGAAGTGTAATTAGATCGAGTTCCTACTTTTTCTACTGTGTCCAAGTGGTTGGAGAGAGAGAAAGAAATGCATTCACTGCTTAAAGTCAGGGCCTACTGTCGATGGGTGTTATAAGCTGAAGGGGTACCAGAAGGACGACCAAATCAAAGGCAGAAAGGACCTCAATATCATTCTTCAAACTATATTGATTCTTATGCAGAAAACTTGGAAGCTTACACTCCACTGGAACTAAATGGTGAAGGAGTTACTAATATCTACAAAGTTATAGGGAATATGCAAAAGGAATTACAGAGACTTTCCAAAGGCAAATGGGCGACAAATCAGAATGAAAAGGTAGCAATGAACATGGTGCATTACAAAGATTTTGCAGGTATTAGCATATTTTACTCTATGTCATCCTTTGAAAGTGAGCAAATATCTAAATCAGACTGGATAGTTGATACCAGAGCAACCAGTCATATGTGCATTGATTATTCTATTCTGTCCAATGTATTTTCATTTGAAAGGATGACACCAGTTTGGCTAATAGATGGCAACATTAGGTCTATTACACACAGAGGATATGTGTCTATCCAGAGAAGTGGTCCTAAAA
This sequence comes from Pinguicula moranensis, assembly GCA_028565015.1. NCBI lineage: Eukaryota > Viridiplantae > Streptophyta > Magnoliopsida > Lamiales > Lentibulariaceae > Pinguicula > Pinguicula moranensis. The sequence goes on from JAOWBN010215159.1 coordinate 762, forward strand.
TCCTGCTCATATCTACCCAATTTTAAGTACAATCTTTCGTCAGACTGTCATTGCATTCAGACTTGTGGTTTCATTTCCTTCCTAATTATATACATACTGTAGGACCTTAAAATGCATAAAGTGGTTGCAGTCGAAAAGGTGTTGAAGGGGCTATATATCTTGAATTCAGATTCCTTCACTGCAGCTGCAATTCTGAAGGGAGAGCATGAATATCTTTCTTGTTTGTCATCTTCCAGAAACCTGCCTGTAAATACCTTAGGGCAGAATAAGGCCAATGAAATGTGTATGGCTGTGACTGCAGATGTATTACACAGCCGCTTAGGCCATCCATCCTTTGATGTAATTAAACAGTTGACTGATTTGGATACTCCTACTATACAGAGGGATATTGTTGATACTTGTGAAATTTGTCCTATCTCCAACCAAAGTCGCATAACCTTTGCTGAAAGTGTACACAGATTAGTGCATTGTTTTGATCTCATTCACATGGATGTATGGGGACCTTATAGACTTCCTTCCATCAGTTCTTGCCAATATTTTTTAACCATCGTTCATGATTGTAGTAGGTGTACTTGGACTTTTCTGTTCAGACACAAGGATCAAGTCCCAAATCTGATCAAGCAGTTTGTGTTGATGGTTAGAACGTAGTTTGATCAACCAGTGAAAATCATTCAAACAAATAATGATTCAGAATTTTTAAATACTCAGACCCTGATTTTCTTTCATGACAGTGGTATTATGCATAAGAAGAGCTATCCATATACGCCTCAATAGAATGGACTTGTTGAGAGAAAACACAGAACTCTATTGTAGGTTGCAAGAGCCTGGTTATTTCAAGCACATCTGCCAAAGAAATTCTGGGGGAAGCTGTACTCACAGCTACATACCTCATTAACAGATGACCTAGTAGAATTTTGAAGTGGGCATCCCCCTTAGAGGTACTTTATCAACATAAACCTGCACTGCAACAACTTAAAACATTTGGACGCATATGTTTTGTGATAGATCTCAGACCTAGCCGAGATAAATTGGATCAACGAGCTGTATAGGGCATTTTTGTTGGATACCCCTCTGGTCAAAAGGGTTACATGATTTTTATTCCTGCTACCAACAAGATCATAGTCTCTCGAGAAGTTCAGTTATTTGACAATTTTCCTCCATGACTGACTCTGAAGGTGATAAGATTGTGCTACCTCACTTTGAACCAGTGGATTTTGTTGAACTACCTATCTCAAAACCTGATGTGGATGGATGCGTGAGCTGTTGGGAAGAGAACTAGTTTGGGGCCAGAAACTTGAAGAGGATCTAGTTACAGTGAATCTAGATAGGACACAAGAAGATAGTTAGTCTTGGCTACTTGATGCGGATGGGCAATTCACAGTCAAATCAACTAATAAAATAGCCAAAAAATTAGACCACAATGCACCACATCCACAACACCTCTTGGAGTCGGAGGTATGGTGTATGTAAACAATGCTAAAGATTGGTTGATGTAAATTTTTGCTCGCGGAATAAAAACGTGGAATCAGGATCTTATTCTTGTATCAAGAGAAACACATGAATCAAGCAAAGTTCGAAATTAACAAAAAATAAAAGGATAGATTGTGCAACCCAACAAAAAGTTACACGAAATAGATTGATGAAAAAAGAACGGAGATGGAAGAAGCGTATTATGCCGTAGAAACCCAATCAAAGATGGAACATCAACCCCTAGCCAACTGCTACGCTAGAAACAAATGTAAACCAGAGGTTCAATCAAATGCCTACCCGAGGATCTACTCTATGATAAATACGAGTATCATAGAATCATGCATCAGATGCATGCAATCTAGTTCTCTTTAGAATAGGAATTCAAATAAACAAAGAGATCTCTCTCAAAGCTCATAATGAAATTAATGTCAAAAACCTTTTTTGAAAAGGGTGAAATCTGTCTTTGAATAGGCTACAATTTTAATGGGGTTAGGATTCTTATTCCTAGACTTTATTTGAGCCAATCCTAACTTAGTCCCTAAAAAGTAGGAAATTACCTAATTACATAAAAATTCAAAATTTTAACAAACTAATGGACTAATTTAATTAAAATACATAATAAAAAAATAAAAATCCATCTTGATATCTTCTAGCAGGGGCTGTGACCTCCCACACGCGCAACACCCCTATGCTCGAACTGGTCTCAGTAACTCGCGTGCCAACTTCCAAATTGATAACAGTATATTCCGAAAATAACAACTCATCATCGGACCGTTAGAATTTACTTTCCTTTTTTGTCAGAATATGTATTGAGAAGTTCTCTGTCATTGGGTAAAATTTCAGTTCGATCAGAGCACGTTCAAACCTCCGATCGCCTATAAAACCAAGACTGCGCAATACTGCAAATAGCAGATCGTGAAAGAACAAAAGCAGTCTATTACAAAATTTATATCTCACGATCGGACCGTTAAAATCCGATCTCCTTTGAACCGGAATACGCCCAATGCGTCTTCTAACTCCACTTAAATTTACAGATCGATCCGACCATGTTCGTGCTTTGATTGGAAGAAACCACGAAACCATGCAAGAATTCAAATTCGTCTCGGGCCTCCAACAATCACATCACCCCCTCCCTCCTGGGAAGGATTCGTCCTCGAATCCAAATCTTCATGTGAATTTGAATAATCTGCATAAGCTGGTAAATTGGAGTTTCTATTGAAGATCATATCATTCCCAATTTCTTAAAAAGAATTCGCTCTCGAATTTTGATTTTGCGATTGACCTTCTCCAATAAATCATAATGACCACTCAAATAAATAATGCTCAAAACAGAACACAAATTCATTGCAAACCTGATAGGTGGTTCATCTTCAAAACTATCTTGCTTCAAGTCTGAACCAGAAATCACACTCGAAATAACCATTGATTCACTATTAAGGTCAGATGTCCCTTGACAGGAGTCAGTCCAATCACATCGTGAAGGCACTGCATTCAAGCCTGTCACGGGTCCTGGTACAAATCAAATAAGGTGATTTGATTTGGATGGCTCTGCTTGGAAAATAGAACTTGGACCCTTTCCCTTGTTTACCTCAAGTTATGAATCAGTTATAGGAACTACCACGGTGTCAGTTGGATAACTCAATTCCTCTTCTGGTTTCTCAACAAGAAATGAAACCTCCTGTGATACAACTCCCTCCATTCTTGAATAGACTAACTCTGTGCTCACAATCTCGTGAGTCACGACTAGGCTAAGGGCGCTTGGATCGCTCTCCTCAATCTTATCCTCACTATATACATCTCTCCCATCGGTCACCTTCTGATCAAATCCTGAAGGACTCTTTCTAGGCCATTGGTTCACTCCTCTTTTCGTAGAAACAACGGATTTCGTACGATTAGCAGCTAGTTCTCGGAAGTGTCGTTCAATCATCTCTGCATAGGACAGTAATTCCTCAATATCATGACTGTGAAAGGTGTACCTATCCAATCGACGCCGAATATTCTGATTGAGGCCATAGATGAATCTAGCGTTGGCCGACTCAACATATTCTTCTATTCCTTCTTTCAATTTCAAGGATAGTCTCTCATGATAATATTCAATCACTGAACGATTACCTTGGCGTAGATCTAACAATTGATCTTTCAACTGACGAACATAAGAGCCAGGAATATAAGCTTTCCTCATATGAATCATAAGGGCTCTCCATGTCTCAATCGGTGCCTCCAGATCTCGATCCCTATTCCACTTAAAATATTTACACCAAGTAGAAGTGTCATCTTTAAACTGAGAGATAGCTAATTTTACCTTAATACTTTCTGAAAAGTTATGAAGCTCAAAGATGTGCTCCATTCGTTCCTGCCAAGCCACAAATGCTTCAGGATTACGCTTACCACAAAATTCCGGGATGGTCTGCTTGATATTTCTCAATAAATCTCGATCCTTAGTCTGCCCTCAAATATGAACACGGATATCCTCCTCACGGACATGTGCATCCCTGTTGCTAGGGGGCCATTTCTGCGATCTCGGATGGGAGGGTCGGGCGATGCAGCCCGTGGTGCGGGCAACCTAACTAGTATCCCTTGAAAATGGTGTCAAAATTGGTCACACAGTCATCCATTGCAGTGGATGTCAATCTACCATCATCTTTCTTTTTGCCATTGCTATCGTCTGTACCATAAACAATCAAACAAGCACTAGAAAAATAGATTTAGTAAGAGCTCAGTCCCCAGATGTAACCCCCAAATTCACTTTTCCAATTTCTCTCAAAAAAAGGCTTAGAATATAGTGAGGGGATGGGTTCACTCGCTGTTACTACTATCTTTGTTTTTACGAATTCCAATTCAAGTGCAATGAAAACTAAGGTGCAAAGAGCTACTAATGGATGCAAATCAGACAAGAAACACGGTCAACAAGGCACTACAAATGAATTCCGAACCAAACAGCTCAATACAAATGAGGAAAGAATTGTATGAAAAATAACCCCAAAACTATGAAAACTACTGAGATGAATCAAAATTTTATTTCAAGGATGGAAGACAAGATGTTCTAGATCAACATAATTGTTTTCTCAATTTTTTTTGATTTTTTTAAAATAAAATAATAATTTATTTTTTATTTTTTTTATTTTTTTTTTAAAAATATCCTATGTTGACCAGAACCCTACAAGGACTCGAAATGTGAAAACAAAATTAAAAAATGAGACTCCTTAGTCCATACAGATGACTCCCAAAGATAGATCCTGACAGGCTTTTTGGACTGAAAGGGCAATTTTTGAAATCTGATCTGAAAAGGAAACAAGAACAATTAGAATTTAAGATGTGAATAAATCTCTAAACAAGAATAATTCCAACCTGACTCCGATATTAAAATGATGTAAATTTTTGCTCGCGAAACAAAAACGTCGAATCGGAAACTTATTCTTGTATCAAGAGAAACACATGAATCAAGTAAATTTCAAAATTAACAAAAAATAAAAGGATAGATTGTGTAACCCAAAAAAAGTTACACGAAATAGATTGATGAAAAAAGAACGGAGATGGAAGAAGCGTATTATGCCGTAGAAACCCAATCAAAGATGGAACATCAACCCCTAGCCAACTGCTACGCTAGAAACAAATGTAAACCAGAGGTTCAATCAAATGCCTACCCGAGGATCTACTCTATGATAAATACGAGTATCATAGAATCATGCATCAGATGCATGCAATCTAGTTCTCTTTAGAATAGGAATTCAAATAAACAAAGAGATCTCTCTCAAAGCTCATAATGAAATTAATGTCAAAAACCTTTTTTGAAAAGGGTGAAATCTGTCTTTGAATAGGCTACAATTTTAATGGGGTTAGGATTCTTATTCCTAGACTTTATTTGAGCCAATCCTAACTTAGTCCCTAAAAAGTAGGAAATTACCTAATTACATAAAAATTCAAAATTTTAACAAACTAATGGACTAATTTAATTAAAATACATAATAAAAAAATAAAAATCCATCTTGATATCTTCTAGCAGGGGCTGTGACCTCCCACACGCGCAACACCCCTATGCTCGAACTGGTCTCAGTAACTCGCGTGCCAACTTCCAAATTGATAACAGTATATTCCGAAAATAACAACTCATCATCGGACCGTTAGAATTTACTTTCCTTTTTTGTCAGAATATGTATTGAGAAGTTCTCTGTCATTGGGTAAAATTTCAGTTCGATCAGAGCACGTTCAAACCTCCGATCGCCTATAAAACCAAGACTGCGCAATACTGCAAATAGCAGATCGTGAAAGAACAAAAGCAGTCTGTTCCGAAATTCATATCTCACGATCGGACCGTTAAATCCGATCTCCTCTGAACAGGAATACGCCCAATGAGTCTTCTAACTCCACTTAAATTTCCAGATCTATCCAACCATGTTTGCGCTCTGATTGGAAGAAATCACGAAACCATGCGAGAATTCAAATTCGTTTCGGGCCTCCAACAATCACATCATTAGTGCTTTTGCTGGCGGGTGTTATAAGACAAAATCCCTACCAAAATGAACCTCCTCTACAGAGGAATCTCTCCAATGCCAGAGCAACTCTTATGTCCCAGTTGCAGGCTTGTAGAGGAAGATGTAGATAATCTCTTATTCAGTTGCCTGTTGGCCTACTCAACTTGGTCAGCTTGTTATGGATGGTTCGAATTGACACGTGAGGGCACACAGTTAGTTGTGGAACACTACCTGATGCACATGGGGATCATTTATCATAATGAAGCCAAGGAGATTGGAAAGCAGTGTGGTAGACCACAACATGGTTCATGTGGATCAACCAAAATGAGCTTGTTTATACAAAGTAGTAGAGCAAGATCCAGATCATAGAACGGGAGAAGCATAGCACCTGGTCATGGCTTCACAGCAGCGAATTCCACGGGAAATTGGTTTGCGTTTGTGTTCTAGTTATAGTTGGTGATTGATGAGGAGTAATCCTACAATTGAGGGAAGGTGTGTAAACGTCAAATACATGTAACATGGTTGATGAAGAGCAGGCTGCCTTATTTAATAAAGCATTTTATTTACCCAAAAAAATTAGTGTACATGGAATCTGCAAATGAAGAAACAAACCCTAAACATAAATTTAGACTTGCCACATTATCAGGCTATCGAATCAGTAATCATTTGTTTCTCATTTCTTAAAAAGTTTGATTTTGACTGTTTTAAAACGTAACTCATCTTTATGCCTTTCTTTTATTTCCAGCCGGAATGCATTCTATAGAAATCTCGAGAAGAATCTCGCGCTCATCTTGCATTTTCAACAAATTATAAATGGATCCTTGGCATGACGGATCCACAGGGTTTTGGTTACGCCTTTATACACTTACAAGGGGAAAAGTCATAAATGTTTTTTGGGAGGATGTTTTTAACTAAGAGCCGAAAGCATTATTTTTAGAAGAGGGGATATATATATATGGGACAGGATCCGTGTACACATAAGTGGACACATAAGTATACACATATTCTTTAAAAATCTAGATTTAGGGTCCGTAGGATTTATTGGTTACGCCTTTATACACTTACAACTTATGTGTACACGGATCCTATCCCATATATATATATATATATATATATATATATGAAAAAAAACATTCAAAATAATAAAAAAATATTTTTTGGAAGTTGAGGCTGAAGGGTAGAGATAAACATTCGGGTTCGGCTAAACGTTCCGTTCCTAGCCCAGCCGTCTAAAAATTGGTAACGGGCCCAGCCCAATCATTTTTAAATGGATGGGCCGGGCCCATCCATTTTTGTCGGGTTGGGATGGGCTCAAACTGTTTCATTATAGCCTAGCCGTCTAAAAATATGCTTAGCTTCTACCCATGGATTTCACTGTTTCATTATAGGAATAGATAGGGGTTTACCCCTACAGTGAAGCACTAAGGTCGTTACAATTAGGTTGTCCCTTTAAATCTAGATCTTGGAATCTCCAGTCAACTAGGTTAGGTTTCTTTTGTACCAACCTTATTTTATAATGGGCTTAAGTCTCATTCCTCTCAATGTCTTTTCAACTTGATCTCTATTTAACCATTTGGTTAGCGAATCCGCAATATTATCCTTTGACCTTATAAAGTCAATAGTGATAACTCAAGTTGAGATCAGTTGTCTAACGGAGTTATGTCGATGACGTATATGCCTCGACTTGCCATTGTATAGGTCATTCTTTGCTCTACCAATTATAAATTGGTTATCGTAATATATGCATATTGCTGGCACAAGTTTATGCCAATTTGGAATATCCTCCAAAAATTTTTGTAGCCATTCAGCCTCTTCACTGCATTTATCCAATGCTACAAACTCAAATTCTATCGTGGATCTGGTTATGACAATTTGTTTCGAAGATTTTTAAGAAACTACCCCACCTACAAGAGTGAAAACATATCCACTAGTATCTTTGGAGTATTGTATATTAGAGATTCAACTTGCATCAGCGTATCCTTCTAAGACAATAGGATCCATACTATAATGCAACCCATAGTCACGAGTATATCTTAAGTATCTTAGTGCTCTAGTGATTGCTTTTCCAGTGATCACTTCCAAGCTTACTCGTGAATCTTTTCAACACTCACAGTATAAACAATGTCTAGCCTTGTACAACTCATCGTGTATATAAGACTGACTATCACTCTAGCATATTCTATTTGAGCAATACTCTCTCCTTTGTTTTTTGATAAATGTTGACTTATATCAATTGGAGTTCTAAAACAACTAGAATCATCTTTATTGAATTTGTTAAGAATCTTGTCCACATAGTGCGACTGACTCAATGTGATGCCATTTGGCGATCGTATAATTTAAATCCCTAAAGTTACATATACCAAACCCATATCCTTCATATCCAATCTTGAGTTTAGCATGTCTTTGGTAGATTTTACCATTCGATCATTATTGCCGACAATTAGTATGTTATCTACATATAAACATAAAATTATATATCCTTGTTCTATAATTTTCACATAGACACACTTGTCACACTCATTGATTTTGTTCTCATTGGTCATCATGACATGGTCAAATTTTTCATGTCACTGTCTGGGTGCTTGTTTAAGTCCGTACAGAGACTTTACCAATTTACACACTTTCTTTACTTGTCTAGTAGCTACATAATCCTCAGGTTGTTCCATGTAGATTTCTTTATCAGTATCTCCATTAAGGAAAGCAATTTTTATCTTATAGAATTTATTCTCGATACAGGTGAATAAGTATCAAAGTAATCATAGCCTTCTTGTTGCTTGTATCCTTTGATTACAAGTCTGGCCTTGTACTTAGCAATTGTTCCATCTGGTTTCATTTTTCGTTTGAAAATCCACTTGGAGCCTAAAGGTTTAGATCTCGAAGGAAGATCCACCAACTCCCAAGTATGATTATATAAGATGGAATCAATTTCACTCTTTATGTCTTCTTTCCATAAAGGACCCTCCGTGGAACTTACAGCTTCCTTGTAAGTTTGAGGTTCACCATCGATCATGTAGGTCAAAAAATTTGGTCCAAAATATGTTTCTGTCTTTATCCTTTTACTATGTCTAGGTTCTTCCTGAACTTCTTCAAGTTCTTCTTGATTTCGACAAAATTCATTCAATCCTCATTTCGTAGAACTTGGTTCAGATTCTTTGGATTTGCATGAAAATACATGTTCAAAGAACGAAGCATTCTTTGATTCCATTATTGTCTTCTTGTGAATATCAGGGTTTTGAGATTCATACACAAGAAACCGATATGCACTGTTGTGATGTGCATACCCAATGAAAATACAATCAATCGTTTTTGAACCTATTTTCATTTTCTTGGGTAAAGGTGCATCTATCTTAGCGAGATACCCCCACACTTTAAAGTATTTATAGAAAGGTATCTTACCTTTTCACAATTCATATGACATCTTTTCAAACTTCTTTCGGGGTACCTTATTTAACAAGTACTTGGACAATAATATGGCTTTGCCCCACATAATCTATGGAAAACACAAATTGATTAACATTGCGTTCATCATTTCTTTTAAAGTTATGTTTTTCCGTTCTGCTATTTCATTGGATTGTGGAGAATAGGGGGCAGTGACCTCATGAATAATACCATGTTGAGTACAAAAAAATACCAAATAGTTCTATATATTCACCACCACGGTCACTCTAACCATCTTAATTTTCTTATTAAGGTGATTTTCTACCTCTTGCTTACAGAGTTATAGCTTGATCTTTTCTTTTCATCAAATAACATAACTGTATTTTGTACTGTTATCGATGAAAGTAATAAATTATTTATTCTCACCTCTTGTTTTAATAAACTTTAAATCACATACATCGGTGTGAATTAATTCAAGGGATTCTATTTTTCTTTCAACTGTTTAGAACAATGACCTTGTCAACTTTGCCTCAACACAAGCTTCACACTTGTGTTGGGAATCTATATAAAACTTGGGTATATGGTTTAAGTTAATTAATCTCCGTAATGTATCATAATTAACATATCCTAATCTATCATGCCATAAATTAGAAGACTCAATGATGTAAACAGAAGAAGTAGAAGCTTTCTCATTAATATTCTTTGTTGGCTTAGTAGCCATTGCAAATATCTTTCATAAACTATCATTACTAACATAACCCTTTCCAACAAATACACCTGTTTGGATACAATAATTTTTTAGGACCTAAACACCATCCTGAATCCATGTAGACTCAGCAATGTTCTACAAATTAGATTCCTCCTCAGGTCTGGTACATACAACAGCTTTTGCAGTTTGACTTCATTTCCTGAAGTCATATTCAGGCAAACAGTTCCAACCCCTTCGATCTTAAAGGTAGTTTGATTTCCCATGTAAACTTTCTCCCAAGTATTCATGGTTAGCTCAGAAAGAGCAGACTTATTACTACAAACATGTCTGTAGCTCCTGTGTCTAGATACCACAATTTTGGATTGATATCCACAATGTTAACTTAAGAGACCATAGCACAAAGGTTTATGTCAGATACATTTCTCGTGATGGTATCCACAACGTTGACTTCATTCTTTTTGTTTTCCTTATTCTTTTTTTCCAATCTACAGTTAAACGACTTGTGCCCCGTCTTGTTACAGTTGTAACATTTTCCAAAGAAACATAACATTTTCCAAGAAACTTTTGTTTCTTTGTCACTCCTCCTTTTGGTACCATCTATGATTCATGCATAGGCTTCTTGGTCTTGCCTTTTCCATGTTCTACCACATTTGTTTTAGCAAGATTCATGTTGACACCATCAGAAGTCTTTTTCTTGTTATATTCCTAAATGCAAAATCTAAGGATCAGACCTTCCAATGGCATTTTCTTCCTCTTGAGCTTTTTTTAAAGTTCATCCATGAAGGGAGTAACTTCTCAATTATTGCAGCTACTTTGAATGATCCACTAAGGATCATTCTTTCTGCCAACATTCCATGAATTATTAGGGTTCGCCTAGAGGTCTCGTGTTCAAATTCCCGCTGGAACAATGCTGATTTTTCGCTATAGGTAATGCGTCAGGGCCACGTCCCACAGGCTAACCGATCAGCGTTTGGCCGATCCATGTGTTGTGGGCATTGTGCATGGGTCTGGGGGATTAGTCGGTTATGACAGTAATCAGATTCCCCTGTAATCTAAAAAACCATTGCATGAATGATGAGCTAATGTTCTTGGACTTGACTCCCAACAGTCTTAGTGTCCACCATCTTGAAATTCAAGAACTGAGAAGCCAAAAACTTATTGGCACCAGCATCTTCAGTTTTATACTCATGGTCTAAAGCATCCCACAATTATTTTGTTGTCTTCTTTACGCTATGCACAGTGTACAAGGCATCAGACAAGCCATTAAGGATGTAATTCCTACAAAAGAATTCACAATGCCTCCAAGCATCAATTGCAGTCAAAAACTGCTCATCCAAATCATTCTCTCTAATAGCAAGAGGATCTTGCTTTAAAAATGTCACAAGATTCTGCATAGTAAGTTAGAACAATATTTTTTGTTGTCATGTCTTAAAGTTGGACCACTTGAATTTTTTCGATTTCTCATTGTGGCTCATAGGGACAAACGTCACTTGAGAAACCACTGGAACCCTAAGAACTGGTGTTACCACAAGACCATTGTTTCCTGCGAGTCCCCAAGAGTAGGAACAATAATTTGGGTCTCAACTTACATAAGTGGCAGCGATGAGCAGCCTTCATGAATTACGGGCGCACCAATTTTATTTTAAGCCATTTTTCTAAAATTCAAAAAACTCAAAAGTTAGTAATCTTGAATAAAATCAGAAAATATTAATATGAAATATCACACTATTCTGAATAAATATTTTAAATATTAAACAAAATATTCTTAATAACAAACTAAGTTACATATGCATCATGATCAACGAATAATATAAAACCAAATATGATCAACTTATCATATCTAAATTATCTAAGACATATTGCCTCTATTTTCTGCAAATCAAACTGTTAGATTAAAATAAACTAAAAAATCTGTTTTAAGATTGTTACTCAGAATACGGGAATTCACAATTTATTACAGTAGAGAAAATAACCAATAGATAAATAAAATTTTGTAAGAATTACATCAACTTCAACCTTTCAGTGTTGGAAAAAATATGAGAATTTGGATAACTCTGTGGCCTGTGAAACTCACAGTATTCTTAAAATAGATTTGCTCTCTCTTGGGTGCTTTGAGGTTCCCGAGCATCTATCTCCCAGGATACAATGGATACAAGTTGATATGCACAATACTTGCAGCCAACTCGAGTGAACTCTAACGGTATCTTTCTTCGATCACCACGAGAAAGGGCTCACAAAAAATACTTCAAGAAGAGAGAATAAAATTCTAGACTCAATTTCATGTGTGTGTTTAACTTAAGAGGGTATCCACTATTTATAGAGTTTGTGAATAAGTGTTAGAGATTTTTTTCATTTCTTGAACTTCTTCATTATCTCCACTAACTTAATGGGTTAATGGCTCAACTCTCCATTTTCTCCACTAAGTTAGTGGGATCATGGCCTTGAAAGAAGACTTTTTTTCCTTCATATTCTTTATCAATTTATCATTCATCTCTAATAACATATTATTAATAATATGCATTGTAAAAATAATGAATCTTTATTTTTTTCAGCAACAACTGCCAAGAGAAGACCAAGAACATCGATGGCACCGGGGGATCCCCACCATCACGACAACTTCTTGAAGACATGAATAAGTTGAGCGCACAAAAAATAATCCACCAGTAGCTGACAGAGGGTTAGCATTTGCGGCTCCCTTTTCTTCAGCAAGGGAAGAAACCAAGGAAAGTTCACAGCAGCATCATAGTGTGATTTCTCGACCTAGTATTTTTAGAGAAGTGGTGGATTTTATAGGGTAAAAGACCAACGTTCAAGAATTAACCGATTAGGACAGCATCTGATAAAAAAAATTTGGGATGACCGGTGGTATTGACTATTTGTCGACTAGTCCACAGGGACCTACCCGTACGACTCTCGAGGCAGATCGGGCAAACGGCTGACTAGGCAAGCCTTGCCATAAAAATGGAGTCTGGCCCCTACTTTGTGCATCTGGTGGGAGTCGAACCCATAACCTCCCACATATAAAGAGGTTATGGGGACATTCTTGACCACTAGGGCAACCCGTAGGGATCAATTGAGTAGACTATAAATTTCTGACTTTGAAGGCAAGGTGGGATACCCTCCATGTAACACAACCAAGACTAATTGGTCTTTTTCTTTAATGCAATTTAATTATCCAAAAAAATTGGTTCTGTTGTGTATTTCTAAAGACTTTTAAAGCATGGAGCTTTTTTGGGTCGTGTTCTTGGTCATATCATGTGCGCAGTAGTAATGAATGGCAACTTACTCTACTGCTTTTTTTTCATCTTTTTAAACTTAGAAATCAGACTGCAAAACCAATTCTCAACCAACCTTATCCTCGCTTCTCTTTCTGCAACTGCAATCCACCAGCCAAATTCTCAGTTGTCCAGTAAGAGGTAGGGAAGAAAAAGAAATGCCAGCATCTTCGCTTGCAATGGCAGTTGTTGCAATTGGCACTTCGCCGCATATATGTTGTTCAACTACCATTGATCATCTTTCTCTTCATCTCTTCCTATTTAAAGCAAAACCCATAAGGACTACACTGAAAATCAAGCCTTCCGTCAACTATTCATTCTTCTCCTGCTCTTCCACTTTGTCTGCTTTTGATAGCCTTGAGTTGAGTCAAGAAGAAGAAGAAGACCAACCAGAGAGTAATGCTGAAGAAACAGGGTTTGAAGTTGAGGAGGAGGACAATGAAGGGTCACAATCAACAAAAAACTGGAAGGTTGTACATTGGCTACTTGCCATTTTCGATGACATCCTCCCAACTTGCCAAACTCTTTGAAGAGGTTGGCCGTGTTGTTTCTGTTGAGGTATGCTCTTGTAATGAAATTGGATAGCTCTATGATTCCTGATTCTTCGTGTTTCTTGGGATTGTACTTAGATTGTTCTTGGGTTGTGTTGCATAGTATTTTTGCTCACAAAGTTTGGCAGTTATTGTTGCAATCAAAAAAGAGAATAGATCAAAATAGAGAAACATTTGCATGATAGTTGTTGGCGACTAATTGCTTTTTTTTTTGGTGCAAAGATAGTGATGCAACCCAAGTTGCACCAAAACCTACTAGTGGTGTGGACCAAGAGGTCGTGCAAACGGAGCCCAATGGAGAGCCCAAAGATGGCGAGAAGTTGGATGCAAGTCGTGATCCATTAAGGCTTCAAGAAGGCCTAACACGCCTCAGAGCCAGGAAATTCAAAAAGTCCTTGAACTTAATGACTCTAAGGAATCTAGGCTCGAGAAGAAGGAAATTGACCCCAAGGCCCATTTATGCTCAATTGAAGAAGTTTGGTCCATTACCATGATCCAATCCATGGCCCAAGAAGCAATCCCAACTCAATACTACACATGTGGTGTGGTTTGTAGAGTCCAAGGACAAGTGAAAACAAGACAAAGTTCAAAGATTCAATGGATAAGAAAGTTTCTTTCCAAAAATCATCCAAAATGATTCCTTCCTTATCCAAAGATACTCTTTCATTATCCAAATCATTAGATAAAGATATTACTTAATTATCACTTATCTAGACTTGAATATTTTCTTATCCATACCTAATAGATTAGGAAACTTTTTAATTATGTTTATCTAGTTAGAATTAGATTCCTAGTGGGGAACCACTCCCAAATTTCAACCCCTTAATCCTCTATATGAGGGCCATGACAAGACTTGTAATAGACCTTGATTTTTATGCAATTTTGTGAGATTAGTATTCTCTTTTGATTTTAAGTCAATTTTTTATTTTTCTTTTCTTCTCAAGTTAAGTGGCATGGTTTTTAAAGAACTTATCCTTAATTCTTTTTTTGGGTAAACCAAATTTTATAAATATGATAAAAAAAAAAGTATTTACAAGAAAGGAAACAAAGTAATAAAAACAAACTATGTACAGTCCGGAGGAGACACAACATCTGGTGTGCAATGCGTATACAATGATAAAATCAGTGAGAGGTCCCTTGGTCATGAACTACATATACAGCCCTTCCATCTTACCTTCTTGTATAGCTTAGGGTGAGGTGCATGGCTCCCCTAACGTCATGAATGCACAGGTATCTCCGCATTCAGTTCATCACCATCCACCTGTATTCACCAATTCTGGAAGTCATGACTATCAACTTATCGATACCCTTATTTCAGGAATATCGGTACATAGCTCGTATCATCTTGATGAGCTATCCCTATAATGTAAGAAGATATAACCGATTGGGCAAGGATAAAATAATTCACTGCAAGAGAACCATCTTTCCTCTTTTACACTCTATTTGCATAGTCCACAATTTTCAGTTTCTTTTTTCTATTATGCACGCGGTCTCCTTGGATGGCATCTCTATTCCATGAGCTTGTATCGCTCAGTGTTCTAATTTGATGTCAACTATGGAACAAACTAGCTCAATATGGTTGATATCCTTGGAGCTCACAAGGGCTCACAAAACAGTAAGTGTTATATCATCCAGAAAACTCTAGTGCTACATGTGCTACATCAATTGTATGAATCTGGTGTCTATTCTTCACAAAAACTGTTGTGACTCATTATCAATAAGACCAGCTACCGGATAGAGTGGGCAAGACTGGAGGCTTTCCTGCTAAATCTTTATATAGTTAAACTGTGAAGAAGCTGCCCTAGGGATCAAGTGGAATCATCGAGTGGTGTAATGTTCCAGAAATAATGTGTAGCCATACAGTAGGGATAGTCGCCTGCCATGCGATGACATGAAAAATGTCCATCATCTTGAGTCATTCAGCAACTGATAAAAGTACAACTCATAGAGAAGTTACACACTTCCTTCATACCCTACCTTGTACCTCGATGAAACAAAAAGACAGCGAGATGGCACAAGATATAAACACAGCATACTCATATATGCAATGAGACCCTCAATGCGAACCAAGTTGCAGCTTTCAACAATTCCCACGTAAGAAGAAATGCTCCTCCTTGTGCTCCTACCCTGTACCTCATAGAAGTATAAGGGAGTGAGGAAGTCCTAGTCAATAAAAAGGAGAACCAAAACCATAACCAAATGCAGCAGTAACCATATTGTTCCAATATTGCCAGAAATCTATGCAACAGGCTTTATAAAGAATAAAAACAACCTACATACCTTATATTTAAACAAAGTGAAGGCATACCAGAGGTTGAAGAAGCCAGCCATTAAAGCTGTAAGGGAATAAAGTCTGTTGCCTTTTGGCCATCACCCACAACCAAGCCTCATGTTGAATCGTGTGAAGAAGTAACTGATTGTGGGGCACCATTGATGAGAAATGCGCTCTGTTCCTTGCCTTCCAAATGGACCACATTATGGATAGCCATATAGTATTCCGGGGGATTATTTTTGGTTAGCACAAACTTATCCTTAATTCTTGGTTTGCACAAATTGCTTTCAGTGGATTATTTGATGGCATTCTCGGCTATAATTTTTGTGACTTTTCATTAGTTGAAATAAATTTTCTTTGGGCGTAAGCAAAACAAATTCGTCTTTTTTAATCGTGTATTTTGAATCATCAAATTGGGTGTGGGGGTTTGCTACAAGTTCGACAAATATGCATATCATTTGGTATAAGAGCCAGGTTTAGGATGTTTTTGCCATATCCATCAATGTTCAGTTTGCTTACCTTATTGTAGCTAAAAGGCCAAAATTTGTTTGATAGTCTATCTTTAATTTTTGTCTTTTCTTCAATTTTCGAGTTGTAACCTTCTTGGTTTTCAAAAAAAAAATCCGTTCAAAAAAAATCGTTCAAAAAAAAGAATAAAAATCTTTCGATTCAAAAGCAGAAGCAAGGAGTCAAACTAAAAAAAAAGATTTCGAGACCCTCAAAATAGCACTTCATCAAAAAATTTGTACAACTAGCAAGAAATCTATTAAAGGTGAGTTTTTTTATTTGTTTGGAGTCTTAAAGAGTTTGTCACGAGCTTGAGTTCCTCATACTCGAACCCGAGGTCGTCGCCCTTTTTTTCAATCTCTGAAAGGATAGTTCTTTTTCTGTATTTATCAATCTTGAATCGAGTTTCAGTCCATTCCGGATTGTCATTTGGCTTGAGGAAAAAGGTTTGAGTTGATGTTGGCTAAAACCATACTGCGAGTACTTGAGAGGTAAAAGGCAGAGTGGTGAGATTCAAGAGAGGGTAAAAGCCAATTTGAGTGATACACGAGTACTTGAGTGATTATCTTTTAGTGTATACACTTAAGGAAGTGGTTTATTTCGAACTAACATTTCTTTGTAGGTACAACATGTCCAACAAGGACAAATCAGTAAGCAATTTAGCAAAGGATGATATACCTCTAATGGCCAATCTTGAGCAGGTGATAACTGTCCTACGACGCCTGGTCATGGCAAAAGAGGAGTCTCAGGAACGTATGACACGGATGGAGGCCCAAATGAATATTAAAGCATCCACTAGCCAAGCCCTCAAAACTACCCTGAAGGAGGTCGAACAACAACAAGGCATCCAGTCAAGCTCCTTGAACATGATGCTGAACAATTTGATGCTCATGACGAATTTGATGCTTGGTCCGTTGAGTTTGATGAATGTTAGGAGCCCCGTGGTTGAGGAACTAGACCAAACCGTGGATATATGAGAGTGCAACAACCACGATGATCCCCTTATCAGGTTGTTCGTGACCTTGGCTACTAGAGACGTGCTCGTGAGTTTCATCTTGGAAATGTGAAAATCAAAATACCTACCTTTTTAGGCCAGAACAATCTAGAGGCGTATTTGAAGTGGAGAAAAGTATTTGAGTTCCATGACTACACTGATCGCCAGAAGGTAAAATTTGCATCAATTGAGTTAACTTATTATGCTAATACATGGTTGGATCATATGCTGAATAATAGGAGACGTTATGAAGAGGAACCATTGGATGATTGGGAGGAGATTAAATGAATCTTGAGGAGAAGGTTTGTTCCAAATCACTTCAACCGTTAGATCCATTAGAAGTTGCAATGTTTAGTACAAGGTTCCAAAAGTGTGGAGGAGTTCTATAAGGAGATGGAGTTACTTTTGATTAGAGAAAACATTCAGGAGGATCATGAGGTTACTATGACATGATTTCTTTAGGGCCTAAATCAAGAGATTACTGATGTTGTTAAGTTGTAGCACTATGTAAAAATTAGGATATGCTCTACCAAGCCATTAAGGTAGAAAACCAACTCAAAAGAAAGTTTGTGAGAAAGGTGAGCTCGAGTTCGAATCCTAGTTCAACATAGAAAACGACTTCTATGTGGCATAAGCCGAGTCCTAAGTGGGACAAATCAAAGTCAAAGCCATCCAAGAAGTCTAAAACAAAACTTATGGATAAACAAGGTACTTCTACACCTTCTACATCAAGACATCGTGATATTAAATGTTTCAAGTGTCAAGGCTTATATCATATTGCAAGCCAGTGCCCGAATCAACAAGTTATGCTCCTTAAACTTGATGCAAAGATCTCATTGGATGAAGAGGCCAAACCCAATGAGGTCGAACCAAGTGGATATGAGGCTGAGGAAGTTGAGACCGAGGCTGCAGTTGGATATATGTTAGTGGTTCGATGAGTTATGAGCATGCAGACCAAAGAAGAAGATAATCAAACACAACATTCTTTCATACACATTGTTTTGTTACTAACAAAGTTTGTAGTGTTATCATAGATGGAGGAAGTTGTGCAAATGTGACTAGTACATACTTGGTTCAAAAGATGAATCTTGAGACTATCAAACACCCAAAACCATATCGACTTCAGCGGTTGAATGATAGTGGAGAGATGCACATGGTTGAGCAGGTGATAGTTCCTCTTGTGGTTGAAAAGTATGAAGATGATGTTCTATGTGATGTAGTACCCATGGTGCATGCCATATTCTTCTTGGAAGACCAAGACAATTTGACAAAAGTACAACCCATAATAACCGCACAAATAAATATTCATTTGTTCATAGAGGCAGAACTATTGTACTTATACCTTTACTTCCAAAACAGGTCAATGAGGACCAATAAATTTAGAACTTTGAGAGAAAATAAAGACAGACAAAAAAGAAAGAAAAATAGGCCATGAGAGGGGAAAAAAGCGAAAAAGGGGGAGGAAAAACAGAATGAGAGGAAAAAAAATTATTGGGCCCAAAAGAGCGAGATCAAGAGTGCTTTCAATTCTTGTGTTTTTATGATTGTATGTACAAAGAAGCCTTAATCACAACTAATGACCTTGCTGGTACCTTACAAAGAAAATTTGTTTCTCTCTTGCAGGAATTTACAGATGTGATGCCGGAAGAGTTACTCCAGGGTTTATCCCCAATAAGAGGTATTGAACATCAGATTGATTTTGTTCCCGGAGCTACCATACCAAAAAGACCAACCTATAAAAGTAACCCTGAGAAGACTAAAGAAATGCAAAGGCAAGTGGACGAGTTACTAGCCAAGGGGCACACCAGAGAAATCCTAAGCCCATGCGTCATACCCTTGCTACTCGTGTCTAAGGAGGATAGATTTTGGAGGATGTATACTTATTGTAGAGTTATCAACAACATAACGGTAAAATATCATCATCCTATTCCTAGGTTATATGATATGCTTGGTGAGTTGCTTGGTGCATGTTTTTTTTTTTACAATATTGATTTGAGGAGTGAATATCATCATATACGAATGAAGGAAGGTGATGAATGGAAGTATGCATTTAAGACTAAGTATGAATTGTACGAATGATTGGTTATGCCTTTTGGATTAACTAATGCCTCTAATACTTTCATGCGACTCATGAATCATGTTTTAAGAGCTTTCCTTAAAAAAATTGTGATTGTCTATTTTGATGATATATTGATCTATTTGAAACACTTAGATGAGCATGTTGAGCATATTAGCTATGTGTTTGAAGTTCTTCGAAAGGAAAAGTTGTATGTTACCCTTAAGAAGTACACTTTTAGCATGGACAAGCTTGTGTTTCTTGGTTTTGTTGTAAGCAGAAATGGAATTGAAGTGGATGAAGAGAAGGTAATGACCATCAAAGAGTGGCCAACGCCCACATCCATGAGCTAGGTGAGCAGCTTATATAGGCATTTTGTGTGTGACTTTAGTAGCCTAGTCCCCCCCATCACGGCGGTAATCAAGAAGAATGTGTCATTCAAGTGGAGAGAAGAGCAAGAGAAGGCATTTGAACTCATTAAAGGGAAGTTATCTCAAGCTCATTTACTTTATTTGCCTAAATTTGCTAAGACATTTGAAATTGAGTGTGATGCTTCTGGTGTAGGTATTGGTGCAATGCTGATGCAACAAGTACAACCAATTGCATTCTTTAGTGAAATGTTGAGTGGTGCTACCTTGAACTACCCAACCTATAACAAAGAGATTTGTGTTTTGGTTCGAGCTCTAGAGAATTCGCAACACTATCTATGAACAAAGGAATTCGTGATCCACACGAACCATGAGTCCTTGAAGCACCTCGAGAGCCAACAAAAACTTAATAGAAGACACGCCAAATGAGTCAAGTTTATCAATATTTTTCCACATGTGATCAAATACAAACGAGATAAGGAGAATGTGGTTCTTTATGCCCTTTCTCGAAGGTTTCTTATTTCTATATTAAAAACTAAGTTACTTGATTTTGAGCATATTAAGGGTTTATATTAGGCTGATCGTGACTTTAGCAAGACATATTTGGCATGTGAAAAGGATGATTTTGAGAAGTTTTATAGGTGTGATGGGGTTTTTTCGTGAAAAACATTTATGCATACCTATGTCTTCCATGCGAGAGCTACTTGTAAAAGAAGCTCGTGGGGGACTAATGGGACACTTTGGAATAGCTAAAACTTATGATGTTACGAATGATCATTTTTATTGGCCTAACATGAAATATGATGTTATTCGGATATGAGATAGATGTGTGACGTGAAAGTTGGCTAAATCTAGATTGAACCCCCAGATTGTACACCCCTTTACCTCTCATGAACCACGGATTGATATTTCAATGAATTTTTTTATGGGGTTACCAAGTTCTAAGAAGGGGAGGAATTCGTTTTTTGTTGTTATGGATAGGTTTTCGAAAATAGCTCATTTTAGACCTAGTCACAAAACTGATGATATTTCTCATGTTGTTGATTTGTTCTTTAGAGAAATTGTTAGATTGCATAGTGTTCCTATGACTACTGTTTCTGATAGGGACGCAAAATTCTTGGTTACTTTTGGAAAACTGTGGGCTAAGTTAGAGACTAAATTATTGTTTTCAACTATTTGGCATCTCCAAATTGATGGACAAACTGAAATTGTCAATAGAACTCTAGGAACTTTGCTGCGTGCACTTATTTCTAAGAAATTAAAAACTTGGGAAGAATATTTACAACCTGTTGAATTTGTATACAATAGATATATTTATTCAGCTACACAATATTTACTTTTTAAAATTATTTATGGTTTCAATCATTTATCTCCTATGGATTTAACTCATTTACCTTAGAAAAATTGAATTATTGGAAATAAGAAAGCTAAATTTGTGAAGACAATTCATAAAAAGGCATGAACTAATATTGACAAGAGAATATCTCAATACGCTAAACATGCCAACAAGGGCCGAAAAGGTAGAAAAGAGAAAATCGAAGCTCATGCCAAGAGGAGATGAACCATTCTAAGTGGTCGACAAAATTAATGACAATGCCTACAAATTGGATTGACCCGATAAGTATAATGTTAATGCCACTTTCAATGTTACTGACTTACTTCCGTTTGATATAGGTGATGATTTGAGAACAAATCCTTTCCAAGAAGGAGAGAGTGATGCAACCCAAGTTGTACCAAAACCTACTAGTGGCGTGGACCAAGAGGTCGTGCAAATAGAGCCCAATGGGAGCCCAAAGATGGCGAGATGTTGGTTGCAAGTCGTGATCCATTAAGGCTTCAAGAAGGCCCAATCACCTGCTTAAGAGCCAATAAATTCAAAGAGGTCTTGAACTTAATGATCCAATGAGTTTGGGCTCAAGAAGAAGGAAATTGACCACAAGGACCATTTATGCTTAGTCAATTGAAGAAGTCTGGCTCATTACCATGATCCAAGTCATGCCCCCCAATAAGCAAGCCCAACTCAATGCTGCACGTGTGGTGTGGTTTGTGGAGTCCAAGGACAAGTGAAAACAAGACCAAATCTAAATATTCAACGAATAAGGAAGTTTCTTCCCGAAAATCATCTAAAAGGATTCTTTCCTTATCTAAAGATGCTCTTTCATTATCCAAATTTTTAGATGAGGATATTACTTAATTATCACTTATATAGACTTGGATATTTCCTTAACCATACCGATTAGATTAGTCAACTCTTTAATTATGTTTATCTTGTTAGAATTAGATTCCTGGTGGGGAACTAGTTCCAAATTTCAACCCCTTAATCATCTATATAAGGGACACGACCCAAGACATGTAATAGATCTTGATTTTTATGCAATTTTGTGAGATTAGTATTCTCTTTTGATTTTAAACCAATTTTAAATTTACCTTTTTTTATTCAAGTTAAGTGGCATCGTTTTTAAAGAAATGATCCTTAATTCTTGGTTAGCACAAGTTGCTTTCACGGGATTATTTGGTTGCATTCTCGGTTACAATTTTCGTGACATTTCATTGGTTGAAACAAGTTTTCCTCTGACTTAAACCTAACAAATTCATCTTTTTTAATCGTGTGTTTTGAATCATGAATTGGGTGTGGGGGTTTTCCACAAGTTCGGCTAGAAGTCATATCAGATAGTATTGGACAGAGTAACGGATCGGAGTCGAGGGTTTGGTTCTGTTACAATAGCTAGTGCTAATGAAGCTATCCGGTTATTCAAAGGAGCTGTAAGCACATCCTTGATACTTGTTGAAGTGAAGCTGAACTAAATCACATCAAAACGTTTATCTGTTGTCATCTTGTTGTAGCAAATCGGAGGCCGTACGGCGGAAGTGAAACTTTCCTGAGGTTCCAAGAAGTGGTGAAAGGGAAGTAATAAGGTCAAAGATTAGAAGTAGCATCATAAGATATATGTTGGCAACCTCAGCTAGAGCCTCACGTCCCAGCACCTGAGAGAAATATTTGCATACCTACCTGATTTCTTGAGTGCAAAAGTCATCTACGCTAAGGATACTGGAAGAAGTGAACTTTGCGCTCAACCCTATGAATGGAGCTGTAAGAAGAAAGGCTACACTTTTGTCTCAACTCTTTGTACAAATTATATAATTTTATATGATCTTAAATTTTATAAGTTTATAATTTATATAAGTTAAATTATTGAGTTATACATAATACAAGTTAAGTAAGTTTATAAGTTATATAAGTTTTTAAATTTTATAATTTTTATAATTTTTCAAACCCTATAAAATCTAAAAAAAAAAAACCTAAAAATCATAAAAAAAAAAAATAATAATAATAATAAAAAAAAATTAAACCCTAAATTTTAAAAAATCTAAAAAATCTATAAATTCTAAAATCCTAAAAATCCAAAACATTAAATCCTAAAAACCCTGAAAAAATGTTCACACACGGCTCATGTGGGACATCCACTTGATTTTATAAAAAAAAAAAGTTAAAAAAATGAGATTTTCATTGGACACTAAAAATCTCATTTTGGGATGGATGATGAAAAAAAAATATATTTATTTTAATATAAAAAATTCACATAAGTAATCCCTGCATGAGTGATCTTGATTTCACAGTATGGGGAATCCGTTTCAATCATCATTCGCTCAAGAGGAATTCCTTTGACAATGTCGAGGTTCTTGGCCTTCTTCGGAGAGCACCCGTTTATGCGTGTACAAAACGAGCAAAAGAACTCAAGTGATATGGAGGCAGTTGAAGACAGATTAAGGAGCAGTCAAGTTATTCAGATTACTAAAGGCAAGAAGGAGATCGCGATCTTCTGCACTATCAGTAAAAGAGTGAACAACACCTGAGCTGAACCTGCACGTGAAAGTAAAGAAAAACAGGATGTGATTACAGAAGTAGACTCAGACATGATATATATAAGAAATAAAGCAGCATAAATACATGACACACGGACAGAAGAAGAGATTAAAAGCTTAAGAAATCTACTCACCTCAGACATGAAAAGCGAGTTGGAGCGGTTGAAGAACTAAGAACCCACCACGGTTATCTTATAATTCAGTCTTCGCCCATTCAGCCCTCTCAGAAATCCAATCAACATTTCAGTTTCTTCGACTCGGAAACACAAAAATGAACGATCTATTCTCACGGTTACGGTGGCAAGACGATCAATCGCCGCCGCACAATTCACACATCATCGAGATGCCAAACCCCACCGGCGGAGAGGGAGGGGTAGCGAACCTCAATAGTTTCTTCGCAGATGTCGAAGGCGTCAAAGAGGAAGCTCAGCGACTTGGAATCCCTATACGCCCAGCTCCAATCCGCCCACGTACAGAGCGAAACCCTACACAACGCAGCCCCAGTCAAGAGCCTACGCGCACGGATGGACGTCGATGTCGCCGCATCCCTAAAGAAAGAGAAAGTCATCAAAGTCCGACTAGAATCTTGTCATGACCCCGGCTGGAAAAGGCAATTGAGACTTCCAAAGAAGATGATGAATTGAAGGACTCGGTATGCCACCGCTTGATAACTGCCAGAGGACGAAGAGTTGAAGAAACATCTATTGGTGCAGTTGTCCACGTCACCCAATTATCAGAAGGTGACGTGGACAACTACTATTGGTTCGAAATTTTTTTTTTTTTTTTTTTTTTTTTAATTTCC
>JAOWBN010215160.1:0-13616 GCA_028565015.1 Pinguicula moranensis
TTATAAAGTATGAATATTTTATTTTGTAATTGAGTTGTTTTATATTGATTTAGAATGGATAATTATATAACTGAAGTACTTACATATTTATTTTGTGAAAATTAAACATTTAATGTGCCCTGATTCATGAGGTGCGCGCCCCGTCGCCTCAGCGCCCCACGCCCCAATTTTTGGCCTTATCGCCCCGGTACGCCCTGCGCCCCTCACAACACTGCTACTATCACTTTTTCTTGAATTTCCCCACTTGGTTTTTAGTTATACCTTCAAGTATCCACTGTTCATTTCATTTTGGCTTCAGCCTTCATATTTTTATCCTACTCTACTTACCATTTAGAGAATTTCAACTGCTCTGCAATCACTTTAACAAATGAAGTAACTTCCCTAAACCTGAAAAAATTAACAGTTATCGTCTCCTGACTTTACAATGATTATTCGTTTCCTTGATCTGATTTTACTTTCTGTTACTGAGGATAATTAGTATCCTTTTCCAAAACTCTTACTTATTATACTTTCGTGCACCTTTCTTGATTAGATGATAATTGTTGATACTCCTGGAACAAATGTGATTCTTCAAAGGCAACAACGGCTTACTGAGGAGTTTGTACCTCGTGCAGATTTACTTCTTTTTGTTATGTTTGCTGATAGGCCATTGACTGAAAGTGAGGTATTGTTCATATGTTCCCTATTCGTCTTTCTTGATTGTTGTTATAATTTTTCATGTTCTGTTGGAAGGAAGGTTGGTTGGCAAACGTGCCAACCAACAAACCAAGAAACATATTAATAAATTTGCACAGTATTGGTACTATTTGAGTACTATTCCCATGCCTATAAATAGGCTACGTGCCTATTAATTGAAATAAGCGATTACGAGAGACTATACGGAATTCTCTGTCTGCCTAGCCACCTGAGAGGCTAAGACTTGATTCGTGGGAATTTAACGAGACTCTGGTAGCCTCGTTCCGGATATTCGATTCAATTATCACACTTCCAAAAAATGTAATATTTACTGTATTTATTACCGTTATATTCAATATTAGATCCGTTCTATTATGTTGAATTACACCCAGAAAAAGCATGTTATGCTGAATTACACCTAGAAAAAACATAAAGACTCGATGAATTGAAATCCATCAGAGTTCATGTAACAAGCAGAAAGACTCGATGAGTTTTTTTTTTTGTTTTTTTTGAATAAGCGAAGACTCGATGAGTTGAAATCCATCAGAGTGCACTCGCAGGATGTCCAGCATCAGTAGTGCCAATGCTAACCTTCAGGCTCATATAGGCGGCCATCAGGCAGTGACGGACTTAAAAAGAAGAAATGTTATAATAGTAAAAAAATTATACTTTTCGCACCCCAAAGATTCACTGCCATCAGGGTGTCTTGGGCAAATATCTTACGACCGCAAATATGCACTTTGTAGGATTTTGTATGGAGAAGGTTGCAAATAACCAATTCCAAGTCCGAACTTAAGAATGAGATAAGGGTTTTGATTTTTTGTCCTGATTTTCCCAATTATTAAGTATTAACGATGCAGAAATTTATTTTATGAAGTAATTTATTTTAAAAAAATCCGAGTATGCACTACTTTCTAACAAGAAAAACGATGTATATATATATAATAAAAATACATATAGACAAGAGAATACTTCAATAATTTAAATTTTTGCTGAAAAGAGTACTTCAGTATTTGTGTACTATAATACACTTTTAAAATTGGGAGACAAAATTGCACTATTACATTAATAGAGTGAAAAATTTAGCATTCAACTATAGCAGCAACACCATGAACTATCTGAGTACTACTACTGGGACAAAAACCCTGTGTACAACACAAACGAAACAGATGAAATGCAAATATCAAGTCAAAATTGAGACCTGTATACTAGGCCAAGAATTACTACACTCAGCTCTGAAGGGTTATCAGAGATACTGCCTGAGGCTTTCACCGCTCATGGTTTCCATTGCAATGAGAATCTCTTGTGCAAGAGACTTGACAGGCAGCTCGACGTCCTCGAGCAGTTCGCCGAGGAACGGTATAGTTTCGGGCAAGAATACCAGATATTCTTCCCTCAAGTTCTCAACCAGATACTTCACTATTCTTAGACCCAAGATGCGGGCACGAATATTTTCACTACGAGTCTGCATCAGTACCTGCATTGGAAGAAATCAGACGGAAGAATGTTAATCTTCTAAAGATTAATCTCAAACTATGCTATTCCTATGGTGTAGACAGGTAGGACAACAGAGATATGATATTGCACAAGAATTGTAGGCGCAAGAAACACAAGAAATTCATCCTAGCCATCCATTTATGCTGGGCTCACTAACATAAACATATCACAATCATCCATTTATTTGGGTCCCACCATTTCTTGTGTTTATTGTGACAACAATTCTTGTGCTATATCATTTCTCACGACAACAATATGGTATTATTTCCGAAATTCACGAGTCTAAGAAAGGTCAGACAGAAACTGGTCATCAGTACAGAAGAAATAAGAGGTCTGGCATGAAGAAGCATGCTCCAGAATTTTGCAGGACGCTCGATGAGTTCATATGACATATGGTAAGTGTTTATAAAGCCTAGAACTCTGCAATATGGCAACTGGCTGGGTAGTTGCATGGAAAATCATGAGCCTTAATAGGTTCATTTAGACACAGAATAAGTGCTTATTATAAAGGATACAACTCAAATATAGCAATTAGCCGCATAGTTGCACAGACAATCATGAGTCATCTGAAATAGTTCCGAGCGTGATTCTACCACTCAGGAACCTACATTTATGGCCAAAAGCCAAAGGAAGTATATCCTAGATCCGAGATCTGATACGAACCTCCCAAGGCCCAAGGGATACACAAACAAGTGAAACCCATTAAATTGTAAGATATTGTCAGTAAATGCACGACAGTGGATAAAAAGTGATTAGGTATAACCTCCTATCCAAAATATACAAACTAAGCTTAAGTACCCCATCAGATGTATTCCACTTAACTTTTCCACATTTCAATCAAAAGTTAAACAAAAGTGGCAAAATAATGACTATAACCTCAGATGGAGAATGACTTATTAGTAATTCTAGGTACCTCGTGATTCAGTGGCTTCCAGAGAAGGTCAGAACCAGCAGCAACAGCCATCTGACCAACACAGGCAACCAACATATCATCCACTTCCCCAACAGAGGGTACAGAAGGATGATTTTCAATCGACTCTGGGGGGTCAACAACAAGCTGCGACACCACGGGTTTCAAAAGAACCTGGAATACATGCAAATCAACAAAATGAGCCAAAGATGAGATATAGCAAAGGGAAATTCAAGTATGACAGCTGGCATACATGCAAATCAACAAAATGAGCCAAAGTTGAGATATAGCAAAGGGAAATTCAAGTATGACAGCAACGTGAGTAAGTAGCCAATGACTAGCCAACTCATTCGTTATTGTTTCTTTTTATAACATGTCAAGCCAGCAACAAAATTTGGGCGTGAACAAACTTGGGCAAGACATGGCAATCAAGAACAGATAAATTCCAAAATCTTGATTGACAAAAGAAAGTTACCCCCTTCATGCGGAATAGGAATCAGATAAATGCGATGTAATATATACTTGTGTGTCTGAGAGAGAAAATATCCTTTAATATATGAAGGGAAAAGGTTCACATATCCCATAATTGAAGCATTCGATAAGATAAGACAAGATATGCCATAGGCATGCAAGAACATTTCAGTAGTTCGTTCATGGTAGAATGAAGCATTAACAGAGCATTTCTCAAAAAGAAAGAACCCTTGCCTGAAATTTAGAAGAATCAAGAAACTTTGAACTTCCAGTATCATACAGGAAACATTTATGCAGAGCCGTTAGTATCAATACACGAAGATGCCACACTTGAAGTGATACTGCACAAACTGTGTCGGTAGACTTCTTTCTCTTCTTATGAGTCACACCAGACATTGTGTCATCAGTATCAACGAGGCCTTTAACACAACCATCAATCAAGTATTTGAAGTATGGAACAAACAGCGACCTGATATTGAATAAAATTATTAGGATCCAGGATTCTAATCTTGTCTAGGATACATAGAATATTGGAAACAAATTACCAATATTGCCTAGATTCTACTGATTTGCACCAAAAAATATGTGAATGTTCCATGTCTTATATCAGAGTATAAAGAACCAAACTCATGGCACACTTAATTTCGTCTGAAGAGTTCTTTTTATCGGCATTTTGTCCGAAGAGTTTATATGTTGCAGTTGTTCTTTCACCGATAGCTTGAAACATAAGGGTTACTTTCAAGACATCACCTAGTATGAACTATGACATATCAAACATAAATAAATAGCAAACTCACCGATGGCTTTCTGCAAGTTTGTTCACCAAGTTGTAGAAAGAGATGGTCCGACTAGCAGCTTCTTCAGTGGCAAAGCTATCCAGAGTTGACCCTGACCATTCAACAGTCTTAACGAAAAGAGGCCTGAACATAGTCTCTGTAAGTTTCATTGTTAGGGTAACAAAAGTATTAATGACATTCTGCTCAACAGCATCAATATTCTGAATTGAAGCAGGGTTTTGATGGCGTAGGTCAAGAGCTAGAAGGCACAGGTCAAAAATTTTGGCATGATATGCACCAATCGAAGATCTGTCAATGGAACCAACCAATTTTCCTAACATTTCAAAAAGAACAGATACACTAGAATCCCCAGATCTGACAGCATCTGTGTGCATTATTAACACAGGGGGTAGCAGAAGACGTACCTGAAAAAAGAAAATTATGTCAGCTGAAAAGAAAAGTTGAGCACAGGATACTTGGTCAGGATAAACAAGCATATGAAAATATAAGACATGAATAAAGCTCCTTACGGGAATTTTTTCAGTGATAAGCTCACGCAAAGCACTGGCTTTCGATTTCAGTTTTGGCTCTGAAGGGGAAAACGATTGTGGGTGCAATACAACTAGTCTCAAAATGTCAACCAGGTAAGGATTTAGAAATCCTGCAAGCTTTCCGATAACTGCCTCCAAGGTTAGGAGAATAGACATGAAGACAGAGTCTACTGAATTTGTGGATGGAGCAGCGCTTTTGGTTATTTTCATGGTTTTTACAGGCAATGAATAAATATCACGTGATTTCTTCAGCAGAGATCCCATAACATTCGGAAGTTCAGGCAACGACCTCGGACCAAGTGCATTAATTAAAGCACCAGTGGCCAGCAAGCAATGGCTAGAGAGAGCTGAATTGTCTGAACATATACTTTCACATATACGTCGAAGGCATGTGCTAAAGACCCTATCCTGTGAAGGGAACATGTTGGCTAGAACTTCTAATGCTGATATTGCTGCCACTTTCAGCGAAGTGCTCGATCCATCACCAGTGTCATCAATTAGTTTTAACACTTCCAAGGTCAAGTTATCTACCAATTCCAAAGAAGTCTCGTTAAGTTGCAGCCAAGAACTTCTTAAGCTTGAGACTGATCTCTTCTTCTCAAGCCTTTTATTCGTATCGAGATCCTTCAAAGTCTCGGACAAAAGACCAAGAGCCTGTTCAACAGGAAGTCAATCTTAAGGAAAAGAACAATAAAGAAATTTATTTCTGTAAAGAAGACATGAAAATGGCAGATTTAGGTTTGACTTGTTTAATAGTGTATTTAAGACGGTGCAATTCGTGGAACTTAAGTTTCCCAACAAGAATCATCGGTACCTTCTTCCTCACGTCTCTGTCCTCGTGGCCAATCAATTTAATGACGACTTTGAAATAGATGGATGATTGAAGGTCCTTGATGAGAATTCTTAGAACAGCACGAATACATATTTTCAGCTCACTCTTGACGGTGGCAGGAATACCACTATGCTTCCTTGCTGTATCAACCAGTTGTTGATGGCACACAACTTGCTCCACGAGTTCACCAATCATTATCTGCTAGAATGAAATTTGAGTCAAGAGTAAAGCAGAAAGGTGTAAATACAAACATGAAAAACTCCAACTTCGACCAGAATACTTCCCTACAATTTTCAGAAAGTCATAAACCAATAGAGCTAGGATCCTTCCTACCAGAGAGGAAAAATATTTCCTTGCAGGCAACGATAAGTGAAGAAAAACAACTGTTTTAGAATTTTAAGAAAATAACTCACATAGAGATTGTTCCTAATAAAAACACACAAGTTAAGACAATAAGTTAAAAAACAAAAGCAGGAAGCTGCTCCAATGCAGAGGAGGTTTAGAACCTCAAATGATGAGGATACATTATTAATCACAAAAAAATAAATCATAGTCTTCGCAAACATGATACCGGTACAAGAACATTATATTAGTTAATTTATACCTGTATGTGATTCAGATCTTGTTCTGACTCACGTATGTAGGAGATTTCAGGATCCTGGACTTTATCTGAAATGAACTGTATGGCAACAAGAATTTGCACAAAATTGCCCTCGTTTAAAATGCTACCTCCAATTTTCTTAAGCAATATGATGAGAGAACGGAGCCAAATAGTGCATGAATAATGCCCACAAAGCTGCACAGCAAATTCATACTCCCATTGCTTACTGGTCACAAGACTTGAGTGATCCAAAGACTGATCGCAAGAAAGACTACTAAGCGAACTCATTCTTGAGATCATTGAGCGGAAAAGGAGGAACAGTATTGACCCCAAACTTTCAGCCTCTCCAAGAGTACTATAACAGAACACTTGTCAGCAAAAACTTCATGTAAAAAAAACATAGTGATAGAACTGCAGATCTACCTCAATATGTGGGCAATGATGGAGACCCTCCTATGTTCGGCTACTTTTGGCATCAAGTCCACGAAAATCTGAAAGAAACCAATAGAACATTAGAATCTTGTTTTCTGGAAATCTGAAACCTGAAAATGCAACTCTTGAGTTGTCCAACAAGAAAATCACAAAGATATTACCTGAAGTAACTTGTCAACATCGTTGTTCCGGGTTAACCAAAAAGGTATAATAGCTGATATAAGGCCTTCAAAAACACGCTGTGAATAGCTATCCCACTACAGACAGGTAAAATAGTGTTCATTATCTATTTCATCATAGACACAGAAATAAGGGAGGGTGAAATACTTCAGTTCTGTGAGAACTAGAGTTGCACGCTACAAAATCTTTGACCTTCATAATTCAAAAAGGGCATTTTACCACTGAGTAACTAAACAAGCAGTTAAAACTATTCCGATTAACTTATGGAAACTTGAAATAGTAGCCAACCTGTGCTATAGTAGATTCTCCAATGGCAGAAAGAATATCAAAAACTTGGTCCAAGACCGCATCAGGCATAATCTTTACAAGAGCAGTTATCAATGAAAATACATGATTCCGGGTAACGGCATCAGTTGAAGTGCGGGCACAATTGATCAACAATCGTAAATCAAAATTCTGAAGGATATCCTGATACATAACAAGAGTGAACTGTTATTACAAAGAAGAGTTCACGGTTGGGCACAGATCAAAAAGGTTAATCAGGGGAAAAACCTCTTGTAGAGCATCAATCCCAATAGAATTGCTGATGTCCTCCAATGTCAAAAGCAGAGTCTGCTGAATGTAAGCCGTAGTATCAGCAATGGTGTCAGAAGAACCACATAAGGGCATATCTGCTTCATCCTTGTCTGCAGCTTTAAGAATCCACTCATCACTTGTGAACATCAAGCCAAGAAGTTTAAGCAAAGGCTCGATAAGCGAAGTTCTACATATAATATGTTAAGAAATGATCAGGTAAAGAGATTGAAGAATCATCAGTATCCACCGACATGAAAAGTATGGAATCATAACAGCATCAATCTTCAAACAGACAAAAAAGAGAGGAGATGGACCTGTTTTTTATGTTTTTCTTCATAAGTAATACATCAAGCAGAGCACTCAAATTAGTTAGCTTGTTTTTTTTCCTCTGTGTTGCATCATAACATCGATTAGGATCCGTGCGGTTGACTGATTTCTTTTGCTTCTTCCCATGTGGTGAACCAGTTGGACAAGTTTTCTGGTTCAAAATGGAATCAAGAACCTGTCCAACAACTGAACAATCTAGCTGCAGTATCACGAGGCAAGTCAATTTTGTACCATTAGAAGCAAAACATGTGAAGCATAAGTCTTAGCATTATTGCAAAAAGTATCCAGAGATAGCATTTCAATCTTCTTAAAGCAATTCATAGCACTTAGTTGCTCAAAAGGATTCTGAAATGACGCATAGGTAGCAATACTCAGAAAAGATTAATGCAACTGCAGCGAGTTCATTTAGAATCTATTTACCCACATACAGATGCATTCGACTTATGCGCATGTAGTCTGTAAACAATGATTGGTCAAGGAAAGGAAGAGAAAATAATCAAGATAAGAGGAAATTAGAGAGCAGAAGACAGGGAGGGAATATACATTGATCCGCCAGATAGCTTCTCTAGCGGAATTTTGTATGTCTCCATGCGCACTCCTAAACAGAATCAACAGATTGTGGAATACAAGCACCTGTGGAAAAATGAAATTTGTCAAGTAACTTCTAGGGAGAACATTCCTTTCACAATAGTGAACTCAGAAATAACAAGTTAAGCACAAAATTTAAATCCAAGGAAACCAAAGTATCCAGAAGCAGCAAGAAAAGGTTAATCTGTTCCTAATCAGTTTCACAATAGTGAACTCAGAATAACAAGTTAAGCACAAATTTAAATCTAAGGAAACGAAAGTATCCACAAGCGGCGAGAAAAGGTTAACCTGGGTTTCTGTCTTCATAGTAGCATATAGTGAGCTGCTAAGATTTCTAAGAACTGTCCTGCACGGCTCAACAGCTACACAGTCATCACCAGCATTTATCTGAAATACAAACTCTAATAAAATTCAAACACACAACCAAAATAAAGAAGAAAACAAAAGGAAGTAATTGCAAATGCTACTGACCCGTAACGCCTTTAGTATGAACTCTTCAAAGTTGTGTAGTTCATGAGATGAAGTAGCCCTACTACAGCTCTGAAACAAGTATAAAGCCATGTTTTCATGTAGTGAACTTTGCAGCATTAGCTTGGCGAAAGACATTGAAATTTACCTCTAGTAAAAGGCAAGAAATGTCAATTTCACATTGCGACAACTTGCGGCTTAGTTTTCCATCCATCAGGGTATGTTGATAAGTTTCCAGAAGATCACTCAATAGTGACCTAATCCCAGGAATAGACATAAGTTTGCTTCCCACACCTCTAAACAAAGACAGAATCTTCAACTGCCATTAAGAGCGTAGAAAGGGGATGAGAAGACCCTTAGGCCAAAATTTTGTGAATCGCATTAAAAACTGAATATAAGATAGCACCTAATGCATTGATAGTTTCAGAACCACTACCTTGGGATATGCAGGAAGCCCAAGAGCGTGGTCTATTATGAAAACGAGGATGTCATCTTTCGTGGAGTCATCAAATCTAATTAATACAAAGAAAAAACTTGTAAGCTGACAGGAAAAGAGTTTGAGATGTTTGTTGCAAGGATTACGTAGAACTTAAAGGTGGGGAAGAATGAAAATTGAGAATATCTGCATTTACTTAATAAGCATGAAATTCACCATTTTTATGTAGCATTGGGTCCCAAGGTAAAGAGAAAAAATAAACATGCGGTTAAAACGTCACGAATCAAGTCTGGAAACATCTTATCAGACTATCCATCTTTTAGCACAAGAGTTCCACATTACGTAAGCACAAACACATAACTTGAAGGCAGAAAAAGAATCTAATAACAACCTCTTTCCAACTTGTTGCACCAAAAGGCTGTCAGATGATGAAGTGAGCAAAGATGTGAATAAAGCGCCAAGAACATTTGTGTCTGATAGTATCATT
Organism: Pinguicula moranensis; assembly: GCA_028565015.1. Taxonomy (NCBI): domain Eukaryota; kingdom Viridiplantae; phylum Streptophyta; class Magnoliopsida; order Lamiales; family Lentibulariaceae; genus Pinguicula; species Pinguicula moranensis. Next base: position 9,808 of record JAOWBN010215160.1, read on the forward strand.
TTCTTCTGCTGAATAATTAAACGCAAAAACTCTCCAAGAAAATGCAAGACGGCTCCGCTATTTCCTACACATTACCAGATTAGATATCTTAATGGGAACAAATAAGAACTGAAAAAAAGCCTATGAAATCGGTAGTTACAGCATACCGTTCCTATTGACACGAGAACACAAAGCATATAGCTTCTCAATGCAGTTCATGGCGGCCAGGCGCACATTCTACAAATGTGTGAAAGAAAAAGACAGAGCAAGTCTGAGAAATTTGGCATGTGGTTCAAGCAAAAGAGTCGAGACCTATAGAATCAGACCTCTATTTTTCAAGCAGATCATTTTTTGGTTTTAACAGTGTAACTCAAAAATCAGATATATAGAGATAACAGATAGAGATGAATAAAGTCTAAAACCTGAGTATCACTTGATAATGGAACAAGGAGAGAAGGGAATTCTGAAAGAACTTGGTGGGAAGGACCCTCATTTAACTGAGAACAAATATTCGATAGAGAATGAAGGCTTTCAACCTGAACAGCATATGGAAGACCTGGAATTTTGAAGTACCATAAAAAGGCCCATTACATAATCCTCACTTCAAGACAATTCATTATCAATAATACCTCTGAATTCAAACTTTGAGCAATAAATTCTCATCATATATAAGCCCAACAGTTTCCACATTAGTAGCAAACGTCAACGTGGCAAAAAAACATTAGATAAAATGAAGCAAATATGAAACTATTGATTTTTACATTAATATCCATTCCACCATATACCGTCGAAAAATTGAGACACAGGGTTATAAACAGATGGTGATTTCAAAGTTAGAAACAAGCTATCATCTGGAATGCTAAACATGATAGTGAATGCACTCAATAGCAACATGCTAGAAATTGGACCTCTGCCAGTAGAGTATTAGTTTGTTTTTGAAAAGCAATTCTACTCCTGAGAGCAGGTACATATATTAATGCATAAATATGCACTTCAAGAAATGTGCAAGCACTCGAGTTATACTTGTAGAACTCTTTTAAGTTATACAATCCGATATATGAGAACAGTGAAATAAAAAACAAGGACAAGTGTGAGAGCCAAACCTTCTCTGGTAATCATATCTAAAAGTATGCGACTGAAAGGGACCATGCATTTCGCAACTAGGAATTCCAAATGCTTCTTAAACAAATCTTTGGAGTGACACGTGAAGAATAAAAACAGATCCTGAAGTGCGGATGACCAAGTACCCTTCATATCCTGTAAAATGCAAGCTTAGCCCCAAAGTATAGTCATATTAACATAAGGTAGGAAAATATGAAAGTTCACCAACCGAAGGCGCATCCCCAGGCATTGTTTCTATGAGAGCTTCTAATAACCCCCAAAAGAGACAAACAAGAATCCCAGAGTTGAGGCCTTTGATCTCAGCATCAAGAAGATCTTCTAAGATTCCTTTGCAATCACTGTACATAATTGTTTTCCTTGACTGAAAGCCAAACCATTTATCAATTGTTAATATCTAATTAACAAAGAATAAAGAAAGAAAATGCAGCATAATAAGATGTTTATACCTGCTCCATCGATATCACACTAGACTCCTGCATCTCCCACTCCTTTTTGATAAATGGGAAACAAGAACCGAAAAATAGCAAAAACTGACCTGCATCTAAAACTCAAAATGTGAAGTAGAAGATGCTCGGTGCCTCCGTAAATTAAATGCAAGAAAACCAAAGAACATTAAGTTGATTTTATTTTCCTATAGCATGAACCTCATAAGGAGAAATATTTAAGGGCAAATACAACAAAAAGCCCAGCAATAATGGTCCACACAACAACTGACAACTTCCTATGGAGTCATATGGATTCAGTGAGAGAGAGGACAACCAACAGTTAGCATGCCAACATTTAATATTAAACAAAGAGTTGATCTGTCATTCTCTTGGCAAGTGAATATGGCTAGTCGCTCAAAAATACCAGCAACAATCGGTTTCTTGGGTTTTAGGGAAATTGCTCACTCATTCTGCTGCCAAAGAACCAACAGGTAAGAGCAACTTATTCACAAGAATCACATCATGTATTATCACTTGTTAAGAGCTCACCGGCAGTATTCTATTTTGTATTTCAATAATTTCAATGACGTTAAATTCAAGAATCAAGTAAATGGTGATGCATAGCAAAATTTAAAGATTACCCCCAAAGAGTTAGTTGTGAACAAGAAGCTTTACTATATGAAATTTGAAAAAAAACATGACTGCAATATCAGAAACTAACTATTAAATCTTAAATAAAGAACATGATGAAGGTATTCCCATATCAACAGCATACTTCAGCCACATTCAAAATATTACAGGAACTCTTCCAAGGTAATCGAATGTGGCACACCAAACCCAATGGGAAAAAGGAAGAGGAATTTTACTATGAGGATAAAGGTGTGGAGGCCTACTTACCCTTTTTCAGTATCTTCATCGACTGCAACAATACCAAGAAGAATAATGTCTTGGAAAGTTCATGTGAGTTGCAGCATTTAACAAGCCAAGGCATGTATTCCTCCCAACTTAAAGAAAATATCTCCCCTAACTTATTGATATTCTCAAAATTAACAGAAGATATGCATCCAAGTTCCAATTCCTGCAAGAGTTTGTGATCTAAGGATGAGCAAAAAGAATGCTACTTGAGTTTCCAAGAAAGTTAAATTACAAGAAAGCATATTTAGAGCCCATTTCAGACAACATTGCACTTTCACTTAAATATTGTAGATACAATACTATATTAGACATAATTTATCATTCCATTAAGTGTTTCTTTAGCAGAATTAGGATCCTCAAACACCGGCAAAAAAGAACATTTTCATGATCATTTGTATTTTACTGAATAGAAGTGCAACTCTCTGCATATGGTACACATTAGTAACTACTTGATGTTAAGCATATACCAATCAGCTGTGCCGTGGAATTTAGGACATAAATAAACTATTTTTTATTTTATCTTATGTTTCTTACTTCACGAGGCCTATGGAAGAACTCAATCCATAATAATCATCTCAGTGCATAAGCATCAGTTCCTGTGGTGATTTAATTGGAGTATATAAAAAGGAGACACTCAGTCAAAAGACATCCTTCACTGGATGATCAAGCAAAAACTCAAATACCACAGGAAGATTACCAGTCTGGGTTCAATGATCGAGTTACCTTCCCGGATTTCGGAAGAGCAAGGTTGTCATAGAAGGGCCAACTTAACTCCTTGGCCAATTCCAAAGCCTTCAAGTTATGCATCAGAGTCTGTAATTAGACCCGAGAAGGATACAATGTCCATGGTTAACGTAAGGCAACAATTATTTGGCAGGAAACAGGAAGTATGGTAAAGGTACTTCAAGCAAGCAAAAAAGACAGGAAATGCAAGAAAAAAACCTTAGGCCGAACTAATAGCAAGGGAAAGATCATAGTTGCCAGTGTCGTCATGTATCCTTCCTGATTCTTGAAATGTCTTACTACTTTTTGGAGGCAAGCAAAAGCAGTATCTGTATCAACAGATGTTTTTGTTGATGAACCTGCTAATACAAGAAGCCAATAGACAAATTCAATAACAGTATTTCGTAATGGAGAACTATAGTAGCATTCCAAGATTAGTAGTTGGTTAAAGATATAATAGGCAAATCCTGGAAGAGTGAACGACTATAATACCGAGTTTCCTGGAGGAACCATGAAATCATATAGGACTATAGTAATTAGGGTTCACCTATTGTGTTTGAATCTCGAGAACCAATATCCTCAGTTAAGTAAGCATCAAGCATATCGATCTAAAACACAGAACATCTATTAGTAATCTCAACTAGA
>JAOWBN010215171.1:0-13616 GCA_028565015.1 Pinguicula moranensis
AGACAGTAGTGGCTCATTCTACAGCTGAGGCAGAATACAAAGCAATGGTCTTGAGTGTTGCTGAGACGATTTGATTGAGATCAATACTTACAAAACTCAAGATGGGTCCAAATCCAAAATCAAAATTGTGGTGTGACTGCAAAGCAGCTATCAGCATTGCCACCAACCCAGTACAACATGATAGAACGAAGTATATGAAAATTGATAGGTTCTTCATCAAAGAAAAATAAATAGAAGGTTGTTGAAACTGAGTCGCATAGTCACCAAAGAACAAGTTGCTGATATGTTGACTAAAGGTCTTAATTCACTAGATCTTGAGAGACTTTGTAACAAGGTGGACTAGTTGATATCTTTCGCCCATCTTGAGAGGGAGTGTTAGGTTTGCATTATGTTGTTAGTTGGTAGGCTTGCGTAGGAATGTTAAGTGTTTGCGTAGGTATAGGTGTTAGGTACACAAAACTTGCAAACACATTCCTATATAAGTATTGACAAGCTGAACCGCATTCGTATCAATCGAATATATTTAATAACAAAAGTCTTTCCCATTTTTCCTATTTTCTATTTTACAATTTGTTGACATATATCCAATGTACTATTCTTTGCTAGTGCACCCATTTTTACCCTCATAGCTTGTCGCCACTCGGGTTCCTGTAAGGCCTCCTGAACTGTTCTGGGAAACTTCTTTGAATACACAGTGGCAGAGGCTGTCATGCATGTACTCCCCCTGATCAGGTTACTTACAGGGTACCATGCCAATTTGGACACATGTTCAGGTTCATATCATTTTGCAGGCACTCCCTGAGTGTTCCTTGGTGGTAATTCTCGCAAAACCTGTACTGTATATGGGATTAGTTTTGTTTGTCAGGGGAGGTTACACCGAATGTTATGTCAGGAGATGAGGATACCAATTCAAATGTACTAACCTCAGGGATATCAGTTCGAGTAGGTGAGACTAGGTTGTTGCTTTGGTTTGGAACGAGAGTTGTACCTTGTTCTATGTCAACAGGGACAACCTGGTGGTTCCATCATCTAACTCTTTTGAAATATCAACAGGCAAAGCAGGAAATGTCATAATAGGTGGGTAGAATGTATGAGTGGTAGTTATGTCTAATAACTAACTTTGCCGGTTACATGGCTGCTCCCCATGACCGGTGGGTTGACAATAGTAGTACTAAATTTCAAGGAAATCACAATCCATTGAGGCAAACATGCAACAAGAACGAGGATCAAAGAATCTGTACCCTTTTTTTTGGACGCCAGGCCCAAGGAGAACACACTTAACTTCAAAGGGCTCAAGTTCGATTCGGTCACCCTTTGGAATATGAACAAATATGGAGCACCCAAAAATACGAGGCTGAAGGGTTTGCATTTCAAGGTGTGGGATGAGTTTCATAAGTGTTTGAAGGGTGTTTTGAGTTTGTGGATCTTTGTGGGTAGACAGTTTATGAGGTAGGTATCAATAGCAATAGCATCCAACCAAACAAACTTAGGGACTTTAGACTCAAGCAAGAGAATATGAACAATTTCAAGCATAATACGTTTTTTTTGCTCAGCTACTCCATTTTGTTGGGGGGCACAAGTGATCTGATGGAGTAAGCCTTTTTCCTTAAAAAATATGCTCATAGTGTTGTTTACATATTCCCCGCCATTATCAAACCAAAAGATTTGGATTTGGCCCTTGAGCTGGGTTAGAATCACAGTATAAAACTCTATAAAGTTTTGAAGTACCTCAGGCTTGTGTTTGATGAAGGAAACCCAAGATATACGAGTACAATCATCAATTAATAATACAAAATATCAAAAATCATGCACACACAAAATTTGGTTAGGCCTACATACATTAGAATGAATCAAGGAAAATGCATGAGGTGAACGAATGTTTGACACAGGATAAGACTATTTGTGACTTTTGGTCAGAACACATGTATCATAGTGTGCTAATGTATTATTCCTAAAGAATTGAGGAAATAAAAGTTTTAGGTAACCAACAGATGGATATCCAAGACATTAGTGCCATTCCCAAGCCTGTCTATGGAATGTCCCACGAGCCAACATACAAGTTCTGTGTTGGGCCACTTAATCGACATAGTACAAACCACCACGTTCAATGATCGCCCCATTCTGATATCATGCAACAAACAAAACGTTGGATACATTAGAGCAGTGCAAGTCAGTTCCTTTGTCACGTGATCTATAGACAACAATTTGCAAGAGAGTGGTGGAACATATAAACAATTAGGTAATCTCAGAGTAGGTATCAGTTCAATGGCTCATGCGTCCTAAACACGAGCAAGATCTCCATTAGCTGTCTGAATACAAGATCTTTTGGGAACTGATGGCAATCGAATATCCTTTGGGTCATTGGTCATCGTATCGGTAGCCCCACAATCAAATATCTAGGGTTTGGACCAAGACAAGGTTGGAGTTTGAGCATTGCACGCCAATGCATCTTGATCACCAAAGCAATTGGGTCAAAAAAAATCTTGGGTTTGCAAAATTAGGCCTGGAATGTAATTTTTCGGGTTGCTGGGGTACTTTATTAATTTCTAGCGAGCTCAGGGACCCAATTGCAAAACCCAAAAACTGTTTGGAGGGCAAATCTGAAATATGAACAAACTGCAGGGGTTGAGTTGTAACGCCACTTGGGTCTGGGGGCTGTAACGGAATACCAGAACTTGGAAAGGGTGTATCTACAACAAATGTAGGGTCCAAAAGAAACAAATAAGAAGACAAGGGACTTGAGGGCAAGGTATCCCCAAATCGATTACCTTTACTCGCCTATTTGATTCTAGCGACGCGGTTCACTACCATAGCCCAGAACCCCAACTATGTTCTGCTGTTGTTATTGCCAGTGGTGGTGACCTCTGCAGTGCCCATCACGCAGGTAGAAGTGCCAAAAACGCAGGTAGAAGTGCCAATTTTGGTCCCTTATTTCTTCACATCCAGTCACCACTCAGGATAGCCTATATGCTTAAAGCATCTCGCGAGTGTATGGCCTGTTTTATTACAATCAGTGCGCTAGAGGGTGGATTTGTCAATGTTGCTGTCTCGAGATGTTGTATGCGGGTTCTTTCCGCAATTTTTCTTGCCACGGACAGCGAGACTTCTGTCGGTGCTCAGTGATGCTTCCGACCCGATGGTATGGTGAGGCATGAATATGCCAATCCTGTCCACCTCGCGATGGACTGTTGCATACGCAATCTTGACTGAAGGTAGCGGCATCATCTTGAGGATATCTTGACGCACGACATCAAATTCATAATTAATTGCTGACAGAAACTGGAATAAATGAGTATCATGGAGCAGCTTGATGAAAGGGGCAATATTGGTTGCACTTGTCATGGGGTTTGACTGCCTCCTTTCGATTTCACACTAGATCTTTTGGAGGGTGCTAAACAATTATTCTAGGCTACGATCCCCCTGCTTCTGGTTGTTGGCATAGGTGGTCAGGTCGGGTGTCACCACCATTGCCGTATGTGATTGCAAGACCACTCCATAACTCTTTTTCTTTGGGATACTCAGCAAAGTAGTTCTACAAGTCCCGATCCATGTTGTGAAAGATCCATGAGAAGACGGACAAATCTATTTGTTCCAAGTATGGGAAGGCTAGATCAGTAGCTGAAGGAGGCGGAGGAACGTTGCCAATATGACTAAGGCATCCTCGGTCGCCAATCATAGTTTTCATTAACCGAGACCACAGGGAGTAATTCTGTTTGGTTAATTTAAGATCAATCTCAATAATGTAATTATTGGCTAAAGGTTGCATCTTTTGAAGAAGGTGGCTAAATTGCTCAAAGAAATTTTCTAGTGGGCGGTGTGACCGTGGATCAACAACAAATGGGTCTCCTCCTATCGCGGTCTGGAGGACGCGGTTGCCCGAATCACAAGGTTTATCTTGATTGATGCCATCTCTGGCAGATGATGTCTTTGGCATAATTTGGCAGAGGTAAGCTTTGATTTTTTTTGTTAGATGATGAACTTGGGATCAAGAATCAATCACCAAAGCACTGATACCATGATAGTTTGTATGGAAAGTTTGAAGTTTATTCGATGTATTTTTGTGCTATAAGTACGCTGATTTATAGAACTAATCTATGGGAATCATGGGAGATCATGTCTTAGATAAGGAGTAATCCCTACAATTTTGGGATCATTCATTTACAGATAAGCATGATTTTCCTCCCTCCTCCCTTATCTATATGCTAACACAAAAAACATAGTTTGATAGACAGTATGACAAACACCGATGAAAATGCTCGAGAAAATTAATTTATCTGACGCAAACTTCTCCATTGCGAGTTGTGTCGGCGGATCCAATGGCATTTTAGCGTCAACTGTCAGCATTCCTCAATCGCTCATCGTGTTTAGAACAAAAAGCAACACCGCTAGGTTAAGGGTGGATCCTTGTATGGGTTGCCTATGGTTGTAGCCCATAGTAAGTTTTGGAAGAAAAATGAATTCGACAATTGAGATTTTGAGTTTGCAAGATGTTGACTGGGAGAAAATTCAGCTTTGGAGCTTTAAGAAGAGAAGAATGGAAACGATGACCACTGTTGGGATTTTGGCCGGAGAAGGATGCTTTAAAACTCAAAGAAAATGTTAAATCTTTCAAGATAAAATTGCAATACAAAAGAAAAACAACATAAACGTAAATAAAAGGCGATATAAGGCATGTAGTTCGTCAGATCCTTAGATTTTGGGTAATCCACATTAATGTCCAGAATTGGATGCGCTTGTAGCTTGTATTAATTCACAAAAATATCACAGATCTCCAAAATACAACTCTCGAACCCAAACCCTAACCCTAACGGAAACACCTATCCAATAGCGACAAAATAGGTGCCAAAAAATAATGTGATAATAGATCACAATAACACCACTTCAAACTAGCCAAACAGACAGCTAAATCTTGTGGAAATCAACTGGAGAACCAAAAGTTCACTCGAGCGACAGAGAGAAAGTCGAGAGAGAAACTAGGTTTTTGAGAGAGAGAGATAAAGTGTTCTTCCATTTTTGTCGCTCAAAAAATGTCATGCTTTTATACCCCTATATCAACATTAATTCTCAGTCGTAGATGATGATCAATCCAACGACCAATATTAGTTCTCCATAAATTGCTTTTCTACCCATTGGATTACTTCTTGAAATCAATGGTCACAATTATTTTGATTGCACCTCTTAAAGATAGCCATTCGATTTCAGATTAAAACATGGCACATTCTTGGTCACCGGATTAAATCAGATCAATGACTCCAAATAAACCAATCAGTAAGGGTGTTTTGCCAATTTCATCCAACAGTCTCCACCTTGAAGTTTTCCAAAACTCCAATATGCATGTCTCAAGCTACAAGAACCAAAGTCCCTTGTCACTCACAAACAATCTTGCAAAACAGAGTTGTTCCATGACAAGTAAGTTCAGGCAGACCAAAATTTTTGCTTGAGTTACAATTTTTATACCAGAGTCTGCAGCATTTAATTCACTAGCAATCTAGTCAAGTTTAACCACATTTCTAGAAATAATATCTCGAATGAAATGAAATTTGGCATCTATATTCTTAGTTCTTTCATTCAGCACAAGATTTTTGCTAAAATAAACTATAGATTGATTGTCGCATAGCATAAAAACATTTGAATCAGATATTCCTATATCACTAATTAAACCATGATGCCACAAATACTCTTTAAATGCATCAATTAAGGCAATATATTCAACTTTAGTAGTGGATAGAGACACCACTGGTTAGAGTTGTGATGCGGAGCTAGTATTTAGATAATACTAGGGGTAAAGGTTCAAATATTGCAAGGAGGAAGAATACGAAGTTGATCTTGAAAAAATAATTCTCAAGAATTGAAATATGTTTAATTCATCAACTTCAATGCCTAATATGCTCACAAGTCGAGCCTATGAATAAAGCAAGTCTAAGTTACAAAATACAATTCGAAATTGAAGTTCAAAACGAGGAAAAAAAATAGATTATGGCCACAACATTAACCTTCGGTTTTGACCCTCTATTTACCAAAGTTTTGGATGAAACTTGATTATAGATTCTTATCCAATCAATTGAATCACAAAATTGACTATTTCAGCAGTATGAACAAACCCTGGTCGAATCTGTCCAGTTTGGTATCTAGGAGAATTTTGGATGATGTTGCTTGAATAGAATTTGCTCCAACCTCCATGAGAAAGTGACCTGAAGTTTAGGAATGGTTCTCAACTTATTTAAATCCAAAAAACTCATAAAAACTTGATCAAAAGGCAACCTCAACAGCAACAAGATAGCAACCCTAAAAAATAGGAAGGTTGTCCAAGATTGAGACAAAATTTGTTTTCTTTGTAGCCCGCTCATCAAATTCGACCCAATCTTCAAATAAATCATCTCTTAGGCTTCTTCTTGTCCATATTTTCATGATAATTCAAGGTCAACATAGTAGCAATAGAAAAATAATTACTTTCATGCTCAGATTGTTTGAATGGCTCGGATGCTCCTGTATTAGTTTCCCTTGGTTGAAAAGAACTCAATCTCGAGTTCATAATGGTGCCACCAGGATCCCAAACAAAGAAAATATAATTAATATTCTCATTGACCTTGTTTTCTTCAATCTTTCAATTTATACAGAAAGGAACACAAGCTCTTTGGTATAAATCCTCTTAAGTAGAAGTTGCATCAAGTACAACATTGAAAGTGCTCTTTATTTCAGGAATGGATTAAATATCTTCATAAACTTTTTCTTCTGAAATATAACAAACGGCACGACCCTTATCTGGTTTCATCCTTCCAAAAATCATATACGAGGCGTCCATGCCCATGCCCATGAAGTTATCCACAACCTCCTCTTCAATGTTAATGTGATTCAAATAAAACTTGGATGGCTCATCGTACTCAATCCCTTCATTGATATTATCTAGATATATATAAAAAATAAGAGAACCTTCATACTCACAATAGTCATAAGGATCTTCTTCTTCACATGGCTTGACAAACAATGAATACTCGAATTCCTCCAGATTGTCAAGAGTCTGGAAATCCTACGCCTCCAAGCATTGGGTTAATTCGGTAATTTGCTTCTGCAAATCATCATAATTTCATACTTTTCATCACAACCATGGCATTGAGCCCCCATATTTGGGTCACAACATCGACAACCACGTCCACCATCTGTTGGTGTTGATGAAAACACGTCCCATTCATCACAAGCTTGAGATGCACCATCTCCATTGATACTACGGCAACTACAGCCTCTCCCACCAGCCATTGCTGATAACACATGTCCAAGAAGGATTATTGAGCTCTGATACCAACTGATGCGGGACTAGTATTTAGATAATACTAGGGGCAAAGGTTCAAAGATTGCAAGGAGGAAGATATGAAGTTGATCTTGAGAAAATAATTCTCAAGGATTAAAATATGTTTTATTCATCAAATTCAATGCCTAATATGCTCACAAGTCGAACCTATAAATAAAGCAAGTCTAGGTTACAAAATACAATTCAAAATTGAAGTTCAAAACAAGTGAAAAAATAGATTATGGACACAACATTAGCCTTCGGTTTTGACCCTCTATTGACCAAAGTTTTGGATGAAACTTGGTATAATGATCTACCATGATCTGGCCCTTGATTATAGCTTCTTATCCAATCAATTGAATCACTAGACTATTACATCAGCATGAACAAACTCCGGTCAAATCTGTCCAGTTTGGTGTCTAGGTGCATTTTGGATGACTTTGCTTTGATAGAATTCGCTCCAACCTCCATGAGAATGTGACTTGAAGTTTAGGGATAGTTCTCAACTTATTTGACTCGAAAAGACTCATAAAAACTCGATCAAAATGCAACATCAACAACAATAAAACAACAAACTGAAAAAATAGGAAGGTTGTCCAAGCTTGAGACAAGATTTGTCTTCTTTGTTGCCCGCTCATCAAATTTGACCCAATCGTCAAATAAATCGCCTCTTAGGATTTCTCTTGTCCATATTTTCATGATAATTCAAGGCCAACAAGGTAGCATCAAAAAAATAATTACTTTCATGCTCAGATTGTTCAAATGGCTCGGATGCTCCTGCATCAAATTATGACTTTCAACTAACACAGTTTCCACATAACAGAAAATAATGACTGAAAGTAGACTTTTTGGAATCTCAATCTCCAACAAAATCACTATCCACATAACCACAAATATTCATATTAGAGTTTCTCTTTTGAAAACACAGTCCTAAATCAGAACTACCAATTAGGTATCCCACAGTACATTTCAAAGCATTCCAATGTTCAAATCTTGGTTTTGACATAAATCTACTTAATAAAGAAACATCAAATTCAATGTCTGGTCTAGTGCTGACCACTGCATACATCAAAGAATCAAGTATGTTGTCATAACGTATTTTATCCATTTTATCAATTTTAGAAGAAGTAGTAGGACATTTCTTCTTAGACGGTTTAAAGTGAGATGCTAAAGGCAAAGAAACAAATTTGCACTTATATTTAATAGAAAATTCTCAAACAACTTTTGCATATACGAATGTTGATGTTGTTTCAATGTTCCTAACTTCCTATTTCTTACAATTTCCATTTCTAATATCCTTTTTGCTTTCCCTAAATTCTTCATTTCAAATTCAGAATTTAAAGCACATTTCAACTTCTCAATTTTAGATTTTGATTGACTTATTAGAAGCATATTATCCACATAAAGAAGCAAAAATGTTGAAAAATCAGAAGATGCATGAAGTATAAACAAAAATCATAGCTATCTTCTTTTAAAACCTAAATTCATCATAAAAGTATCAAATATTTTATACCACTACCTTGGGGCCTGTTTTGAACCATGTAAAGACCTTAGTAAGCACATAAAGTCAGGTTTTGTTAGATCCTCATATCCTAGAGGTTGTTTCATAAATATTTCCTCTTCTAATTTCTCATTTAAGAAAACAGTCTTAACATCAAGTTGTTCAAGTTCTAGATCTAAACATGCAAGATAAGAAAGCATGATTCTTATAGTTTTATATTTCACAACAGTGTAATCAATTTCTTCTTTTGGGGAAACCCCTTTAGCTACTAACCTAGCTTTGAACAGACATGGATTAGAAGGTAAACTTCCTTACTTTACTTTATACATCCATTTACAACCTATAGTCTTCTGATTTTTATCCTTATGTACCAAATCCCAGGTTTGATTCTTCATAAGAAAATTCATTTCTTCAGACATTGTAGATTTCCATTTTCAGAGTTTTTGCAAGTAATGACAAAATTATAAGTTTCGGGTTCAAAAACAGCAAGATTATCACCAACAGAGAAAACATAATCAATTAATTCAACAAAGTTCACATATCTCCCAGACCCTGCCTACAGGCGAGATTTACTGGGTAGGTTTGGTTTGATTTGGTTTAAAGTTCACATATCTAGTAGGCACTTTCTTATTCCTAATGCCCTTATTAAGGGCAATGCTGTATGAGGTGGAAGGTTGGGACTGGTCAGATGGAAGATGATCAGGTTCTTAGAAATTCTGAATTTCTTCAGGTTCCTCACATTGGACAGGTTCATGTGAGCAAATTTTTTTGTCCATCTCTAACTTAATAGAAGTTTCCCTTAACTCCACCTCATTTGATGTCTCAGCAGAAATTACAGACAAGCAAGTAAAATGAGATTCATTAAAAATAACATTCCTGTTAATAAAATTTCATGCTAGGCACACTTCTATCTCATAGCCTATAGTGTGAGCAAAAGTTGCACACCCAAATAACCTTAAGTGGATCAGATCCTAATCTCTATTGGACCAAACAAATTCTGGGCACTTGAAGTCTAATGCAGATGAAGGACTCCAATTGATTAGATAGAAAGTCGTGCTCGGTGCCTCCCCCCAAAAGTTTTTTTCAAACCCGAAGTAATAATGTCAGTTAAAGTTCTATTTATGCGTTCATCTACCCAATTCTGCTGGGAGGTATACCTTATAATTCTATGCCTAGTTATTCCACTTTCAGAACACGGATTATCAAAAGTAGAGTTGCAAAATTACAAGCCATTGTCAGTTCTCAAAAATTTAATATTTTTATCGGTTTGATTTTCAATCAAAGTTTTCCACTCTTTAAACTTTATAAAAGCTTCATCTTTAGCATATAACAGAAACACCCAAACTTTTCTACTATAGTTATCAACTATGGACAGAAAAGGCTTAGCATCACCATGAGTAACAACAAATTCAAGACCCCATAGATCAGCATGAAGATATTCAATGATGGACTTAGAAAAATGCATGCCTTTTGAAACTAAGTCTATGTTGTTTACCAAGTACGGAGGCTTCACAAAAGTCTATATTAATAATAGCATGCTTCCCTAAAGAGCCTATTGAATGAAATACTTTTAAATCTTTCATGCTCATGCATCCTAATATAAGATATCACAATTTTGAATTTTCAAAAGCAGAAATGCCAAAGCACAATCCATGTTCAATGTGTCTTCCATCTAGAAAATAAAGTGTGTTTTTCCTAGTGCCATTCAAAACAGGTTTATCAGACTTTAAAAAACAATTAGCACACCATTTCAGCATAAAATGAGCATCCAGTTTCTTCTAAGGCTCCTATGAAATTGGATTCCTTTTTAAATCAGTAATGTATCTTACATTAGTCATACAAACATGTTTTTCACCATAAAGATGCAAATTTACAATCCCAGTACCCTCTAAAGAATATACATTGTGATTCCCCATGTACACAACTCCTTTTTATAGATTCATCTAGGTTTTCAAACCAACTTTTATGAGGGCACATATGGAAAGTGCAACTACAATCAAGCACTTACTCATCAAACAAGAGACTGTCACTCATAGTAAGCACTTCAAAAGAATAAGAGGAAATATTTAGTACCTCGCCAACATCATCATCAGTTTTAGTATTTGAAGAAGCAACATTAGACTCATACTGACGCTTCTCCTTTTGCTTTAGTTTAAAGTAGTTTGACATAATATGATCAAGCTCCTTACCGTATCTACAATAAACTTCTCTTTTTACATTTACATGCCAGGGAGCAACATCATTCTTGGTTAGCTTATTTTTATTCTCCCTTATCATTTTTTTTATCTCTTTTATTCTTATCACTTTTCTAAGATTTACAAGGTCCGGACTTTACATTTGTATACAGAGCATTTGAGAAATTCGTACTATTCTTCAGTTATGCTTCTCTAGATTTCAGTCCAGACATAATTGTTTCAAGTTTAAGCACAATTTCAACATATTGCAAAGCATTTTTAATAACCAGAAAATCATCAGTTACGAAATTCTGTAGGATCATAGTAAGACTGTCATCATCTAGATCATGATTAGTTCCTTTTAAAGTTTGTAATAACCTAAAAAATTCATCTACATTATTATCAATAAACTTAGACACTGTTTTGCGCAGGCCTTCTTCTATTTGTTCTACTACTTCTATTACTTCTCATTTTTAGAAAGGGTGGTGTTTTGCGCAAGTAATTAAAAGATAATTATTAAATTTTATTTTAGTTATATATTACAAAATTAATAGTAAATTACCAAAATAACCTTCACAAAATAGTGTATGAGGGTAATATTGTCTTGTAAGAATGAAAAAAATATGTCAGAAGATACTTATTTTTTAGAAGAAAAAAAAAGCATGTCAGGAGGTGCTTATTTTTTAGAAGGTTTTCCTTCATAAAATAAGAAAAAGTAGTAGAAGGTTGGCTGCGCAAAATATTGCTTTTCTGAAGAAAAAAATGCTTATAAGCCAATTATAATTTTAAGAATACTACACAAAACAGGCTCTTAGCAAGGTTCATTCTAAAAGCAAACAAAGATCCTTTCATTTTAATCAAATTTGTAGCAAATTTTGAGGCATATAAAGCATTCAGTATGTTCCAAAGAGCTATTGGATCTTCATCTACATCTATTTTTTAAGCACAAAATGAGAGAGATTCAAAATAATCAAATTATAAAGCATATTCTTTAATTTCATCTAGTTTTTTCTTAGCAGGCCAGAGTTTAATATCCTCCCTAACTGCATAATGGACTTTTTTTTTTGATAACCTGTGGTATCCGACTACCGAAATAACCGACTAATCCACAGGGACCCATGCATGGTGTCCACAACACATGTATCGCGCCAAACGCGGGCCCATGAGGCCATGACCCCAATACGCTTTCTTCAGCGGGAGTTGAACCCTGCACCTCTTGACAAGTCATGATGATGTCAGAGGCTTCAACCACTGGGATAACCCATTGGGATTGCATAATGGACTTTATTATATGACGGAATTACTTTTATTTTCCTAGACCATGTACTAAAGTCACATTTCCGATCAAACATTGAGATTTCCACTCTAGTTGACATATTTTCTTCTTAGATCACAAAGGAGTAAAAGACAAGTAACAAGATAATTTCAACAGATCTCAAATCTCAACCGCCAACAGATTAGACCACAAGATTAATGGATCAACCAATATCACATGTAAAGACTATAAGCCTCAGAGAAATGTAAGTCACAAGATCCACAAAACATGCAAGGGTTGCAAGCCTCACTTTGCACAAAGTAATGACATATTGCACAAGTATAATATGCAGAAAAATCCATACTAGCAATTCTAAAAGCGTAATGACTAAAGCCTTAATATAAAAGCTAGAGATAAAGGATGTACCAAAACCCTAACTTCGCTAGTGTTCTAAGTTGTGAGATTAACTTCTCACTTAGATATTTGAGTCCGAAAGCTCCATATTCGACCAATTTTTTATGTGCCTCGTTTCACCGTACCATTGTTAAAATTTTGGCTAGAGAATGATACTTTAAACTCAAAGAAAATGTTAAATCTTTCAAGATAGAATTGCAATATAAAAGAAAAATAGCATAAATAATAGGTGATATTCGCCGAATTCTTAAATTTTGAGTAATCATATTGAGCTCCAGAATTGGATTTCATGGTTTGATGAAAAACATCTGTAATTATTACTAAGCAATTCGTTATCTTTTCTCAAGAAAATCCTGTGAGAAGATCCAATCCGAGTTTCATGGTTTGATTGGGCAAACAAAAAGAAGCATTCATATATTTTTGGGCTCTCCTTTTCAACTCTGTGCTTGTTCTCAATAGAATACTTGCTTGTTATTGGAAAGGGGGGTCACAAAAGTTTATTATTGGAAACCTATAATCTCCTGCATAGAATAGAACTTAGTTCCAAAATCAAATTAATTAAACTCAATTTAATTATTGTAATACGCTGCCATTTTCCATAAATTAAATCCAAAAGTGCTCCCAATTTTTCGGGCCATTTCTTCGCTGAAAACACTGGAACTGGATAAATAGGAAATGAAACGGGAGGAAAAATTGTGTACGTGGAAGAAAAAACAAAAATTAGTACATGCGATTGTCTCTCTCTACTGGCTTTCCC
The DNA here is from genome assembly GCA_028565015.1 of Pinguicula moranensis. Lineage (NCBI taxonomy): Eukaryota > Viridiplantae > Streptophyta > Magnoliopsida > Lamiales > Lentibulariaceae > Pinguicula > Pinguicula moranensis. Next base: position 13,387 of record JAOWBN010215171.1, read on the forward strand.
CTTTCTCTCTCTTTGGTCTTCCCCATAGCTACATCTCGACTTATGTCTAGTCGGGCCACAGCGATCCACGAATGCAAGTATCAGGTGTGTCCGTCTATGCTACTGCAATCATTTTGCTTCAATTATGCTACCGATGTCGGAATTCGTAGAGATTTTGATAGGATTTGGTTTATCGATAAACCCTAGCTTGAGGCACTGCTCATTTGGGGTTTTAGTTGGTTAAAAAAGTA
>JAOWBN010215182.1:0-13616 GCA_028565015.1 Pinguicula moranensis
TGCGAGTCTCCCCCTGGACCCTTATTACCCGAGAACTAGCTGTAGCCAATGCCTTTGCGCCTGAAACTACTCCCGGCATAGAGTGTATTTTTATTTCACTCTCTACTTAAATCATAGCTGCAATGGACTCATCCATTGATGAAATCTTGGCTTGGGATAGTAAAACCTATCTTGTCAAGTGAAAGATTGAATTCAGATATTTGAAGAATTTTATAGTCATTTCTTTCTCAAATTTTTTTTTGCATTTTACATTTGGAGTCACTACAGCTGGAGAACGGGTCGTAATGATCCATCTCAGCACACAATTTCTTCAAACAAATAGAATACTCTTGAATAGATTTTTCCCCTGTACCTCTACATCGATTTTCAGCTGAAGCTGAAATACCCTCATCTGGTTTTCAGTTTCGGAATAAGTGATCTTCGGACTAGCCCACATCGTATTCAAAAACCTAAGGCCATCCACAGTAGAAGCAACAGATGCAGTCATTGAGTTTAGAAACCAGATACATAGCTGCGCATGAGTAACTTTCCACCAAGTAGTGGAAGAGGTGTCAATACTTGATTCCGTCAGGAAGTCGTCCAGACTTCACCCTACTAAGATGGTCTCAATTTTGCAAGACCAACTAAGATATATAGACGATCCATTAAGTTTCAAAGCGATCGCTGGAAGATCAAGTTTGATTGGAGCAGTAGCAGGGACAACGACTGAGGTTGAGGCATTCGTTCCCTTTATGAGCCCAAGTAAGGCTCCGAGCAGCTCAGGATTGAGGTTCTTTAGGACCTCAAATCCTTGTTTAACAGCACCGTTGCTTGTCCCTAACATTTCTCACACAACAACTCAAATCACAACTAATCACAGTAATAATACAACCCACATAACACAATCACAAGAAAATCCACACGTCTCAACACTTCATCAATACCCAATCCACAAACATCATCAATAATGCCTAATTGGATTCCTAAGTCTAGGCAAATACAATAAATCAAATCAAATAATTCATCATTATTTAATAAAATATCAATATATATTAAACGGCACGAGATCAACTGAAATCAATTTGACAGTTGCGACGAGCAACTCAAGAAAAAAATTCTGACTCCGGGTTTGGGCACCGTAAGACTTACGTGTGGAAAGCTCTTCTCACAACGATCACAAAGGCGGTGGTTTCCGCGATTCCAATTCCAGATGCGCTTGAAAATGGCGGAAAACTGCCGCAGGTTGTATTTTTAGGCGACGACACGTGAATGCGCGTGGTGGCCGGAAAAAGTCAAATGTGGAGCAAATCTAATAGAGAAGAAGATAGGCTACATTTTGGGACTGGTTCCGGCGTCGGAGGAGCAGTAATGGCACCGGAATCGGGGCAAAAGTGATGGAGATAGAATGTTTATTAGTGTTTTGAAAAAATAGCTCTGATACCAAATTGTAAAATATAATTGGATAGAAACGGAGAAAACAGAGAAACTTCTTATTAACTTCGTGTCATGAGAGGTCCTTTTATAGGACAAAAACTATAGACAATCATATATAATCAGACACATGCGTATTCTTGATAAAAATGTCTGTCTGCTACAAATCTTTAGGCGTGCTGCTACAAAGGTCTTCAAGCATGCAACAAGTTATAAATGAGGCGTCCACTCTTGCCGCAATAATGCGCCAAATGTCTCTGCACGTGTCCTTGTCAACAATAATGTTCCAACAAAAGGAATTGGAGGGAAATTGATAGACGCGATCCAAATCCTATGACATGTGCCAAGGATATCGGGACATTTCAGATGCGCACATAGGACACTCTACTGTTTGAACTATTGGGAGCCATAAATCCTGATTATGACCACATGAAATAGGATCTCTTGAAAACAATCCTTAGCCCTTGGTTGAAACCGCATATGCTACACTCCGCCGCGAATTCGCCTGGCGAAAAATTTAGGCCAGTAATAATCGCGCCGAGGGTTCTAGCGGCAGAGTTGGGAGTGGGTTCTCGAGCCAATCTTGATCAGAAATAGCACTTAATAGTGCTAATTCATCATCTCAAACACAAAATGAAACAGATCGTAGTAAACTTTGGTGCGACGAATGTAAATGGTCGGGACACTCGACAGAGTGCTATTTCAAGCGTTTAGCATGCCCAGAAACAAATTAGAGCAAGTTATGGTATGAGGAATGCAAGCAAAAAGGGCATTCGACGGAGTGCTGCTTTAAAAGAGTCTGTTATCCCGACCGCAGACAAAAATAGCGAGGCGTCGTAGCGACCATTGTGGGTAACCTCGATGAGGTCACCAAAAATGACAGCAAGCAAAATACGAGCGGCGTCGGAATGGGAGTCGGAAGATTTGGCGGATTCAGAGGAATCGCTATTGGAGACGTCCACTCGTCCGCTCCTTCTGCTGCAGGACCAAGCGTGCTCACGACGCCATTCGCTTCTCGAGGGATAGCAGGTGAAGTGCCAAGTTTACCCCTGCCTCCTGGTGGTAAAATGACTACTTTACCCTCTGATATGCCTGATTTATGAAATTGCCATGAATCTATTTAGATATTGCATACTAGTCCTTCGAAAACCGTGAAATCACATAAATAGCACCGACGAAAATTGTAGGCGCAGTCCACTGTTTCTAAACAATTGCAGGTGTTGCTCCTAACTTCTTCTAAATTGTAGGGACAATCTGATAATTCTGAAAAATTACAGATACACCCATTAGGTAGCAGAAAATTGCAGAATAACCATGACATTGTCAATCCGCAATTTTTCGCACCTGGATGCTTTGATGAGGATTCTCCTGATTAACCCGGACATACATATGGCCAAGCATATGCTTCCCAGATCCCTACAACAAACAAAAATCCCCATTTGATATATTATTGTGGGGGAAACAGACCCAATGACGTATGATGAATCAGCCTTAGTCACAACAAGTGCTCCAAAAAAAATACAAATACAGTCTGTCGATGGTGGAATATCCAGTGTTACACGAGCTGGCTCTATAGAGCTATCTCCGACTTTGAAATTGGATAATTTTCTTCATGTTCCATCTTTATCTTGCAAATGGCTGTCCATAAGTTATGTTTCAAAGGAGTTGAAATGTATGGCGATAATATACCTTACCTTCTGTTTACTGCAGGATATTCAGACGGGGAAGATTATTGGGTGTCGCACTGAGCATGGTGGTATAACCTATGTGGATGAGGTGGTTCACAGAGGCATTGCTGGCTTAGGTCATCGAACAATAGATCGGGAGACTTGGCTGTTGTACTGGCGTCTGGGTCATCCGTCCCTTGGTACCTTAAACTTCTATTTCCTCAATTATTTAAACATCCGAACAATTTCTCTTGCGAATCATGTATTTTAGCTAAAAGTCATCGACAGTCTTATCCTTTAACTGATACAAGAGTCTTTCATGCTTTTAGCTTAATTCATTATGATGTATGGAACCTTGTTCCAAACTCTAGTAGTAGCATGTTCAAATATTTTATTACCTTTATTGATGATCATACCCGCATGACATGGCTTTACCTTTTAAAACACAAATGATGTCATTGACAAACTTCAAGAATTCTATACCATGATTCAAACACAATTTCAAAATCAAATTCGGGTCTTTCGATCCGATAATTGGGGAGAATTTGTGAACACCACACTCAAAACCTTCTTTTAAAAACATGGCCTTATCCATCAAACTACATGTTCCTATACCCCTCAGCAAAATGGAGTAGTTGAATGAAAAAATAGGCTCCTCCTTGAAATTACCCTGCCTTAATGATTGAGTCTCGGGTTCCATCATTCCTATGGCCTGAAGCAGTAACCACAACTACATACCTGATTAACCGACTTCCCACCAAAGTATTAAACCTCCAAACACCAATCCAAGTTCTCTCAGGTCAGCTTCAAATACCACCACTATTATCCCTAAAACCACGCATCTTTGGGAGTTCCGTTTTTGTACACATCCCCAAAACAAACCGTACCAAAACCTTGTGCTCTTAAGTGTGTATTCGTGGGATATGGAATTAACTAAAAAGGATACCAATGTTATCATCCTCCTTCTCAAAAAGTACATACCACTATAGAATGCAATTTTCTTGAGACCGAATTATATTATCTATCCCAATCAAGTGGTTAGGGGGAGACAAGTTCTGACTCACTCGATTGATTGCTTAGTTTTGGTCCTCTTGCTATGGAATTCAATATACCAAATGAAGAGATCACAACACCACTTGAAGTTCCACATGCTCAGTCACAAACGCCCATATCTTCATCGCCACGAAATCTTGAGGTAACTAATACTGAGATTTTTGAACTATTTGTGATGATACTCACGCTGAGCAGGATAAGGAAGATATTGTTCCAAGCATGCCTGAAAAGAGTCATTACATTCTACCACCTAGGAGGACTCATGGAATACCGACAAAACGGTATAAACCAGAACATATCCCAAGATCCTCAAAGTATCCCATGATTAATCTTGTTATACGGAAACGGACAACCATTGCAAAAGCATTTATGACATCTTTATATTTTGAAAATATTCCTCAAACAGTGGTTGATGCTTATAAAAAATCTAAGTAGAGACAGGCTATGGAGGGAGAAATGCATGATCTAGAAAAAAATGGCACGTGGGAAAAATGTATGTTACCTACTGGTAAACGACCTGTCGGGAGTCGATGGGCATTCACAATAAAACAAGTAGACGGATGTATTGAGCGATATAAAGCACGACTGATAGCAAAGGGTTATACTCAGACATATGACATAGATTATGATGAGACCTTCTCTCCTGTGGCCAACAAGAATATGTCGCTCCACCAGTTCGATGTAAAGAATGTCTTTATTCATGGTGATCTTCGAGAAGAAGTATATATGAAACCTCCACCAGGGTATTCTATGCAGTTCAAAGAAGGAGAGGGGTGCAGAGTGAAGAAAGCTGCATATGGTTTCACACAATCTCCACGTACTTGGTTTGGGCGATTTACAGAAGCAATGAAGCGATATGGGTATGAGCAGAGTAACTCAGATCATACATTGTTCTTGAAGCGAAGAAATAACTTAGTCACTTGTCTTATCATCTATGTGGAGGAGGAAATAAAATAACTTTGACAGAACTTGTTTCAGGAATTTGAGATGAAAGATTTGAGAACACTGAAATATTTTCTGGGAATTGAAGTACTACGATCTAAGCATGGAATCTTTATCTCACAGAAGAAATATACCCTGGATCTACTCGCAGAGACAGGTCTAATTGATTGCAAACCTGCCGAGACCCCCATGATGATTAACCAAAAGCTGATACATGATGAAAAAGCTGAACTTGCAGACCGTGATCGATATCAGCGGCTCGTAGGAAAATTGATATTTTTCTCACATACTAAACCAGATATCGCACATGCAGTTGGAGTGATTAGTTAGTTTATGCATAGTCCCCAGACTGACCATATGGAAGCCGCCGTGAGAATAGTACGCTATCTGAAGGGAACACCAGGAAAAGGAATTATATTTAGAAAGAATGGACATCTTAACATACAGGGGTACACTGATGGTGGCTGGGCAGGATGTCCGATTGACAGAAGATCAACGTAAGGATATTTTATGATGGTTGGCGAAAATCCGGTGACTTGAAAAAGCAAAAAACAAAATGTTTTCGCACTATCAAGTGCATAAGCTGAATTTCGAGGAATAGCTCGAGGACTTATGGAGATCCTTTGGCTCAGAAAACTATGGGCGAAATTGGATATGAAATGAAGGAACCATGCTCTTTGAAATGCGATAACGAAGCTGCCATTAGTATTTTAGAGAATCCAGTACAGCATGACCGAACGAAACACATAGAAGTGGATAGACACATTATCAAAGAAAAACTTGAGTCACGCATTATTAAGCTACCATTTGTTCGGTCTGAAGATGAATTAACAAATATATTAACCAAAGTTATACCAAGCAGGACATTCATCAAGACACTATACAAATTGGGCATCGAAGATCTGACTTTCCAATTTGAAGGGGAGTGCTAGGGAATAACGAGAAAACAATTATTTTGCCTAAAATCAAGGAGTAGAGATTGGTATGTACATGGTAAAGATCACAATTATTGATTCTTACCATATAATATCTATTCCTTCTCCCCTATATTTGTACCTGGAAAACAGAGAATATACACAATGAAAATCATCAATTCTTCAAATTATTGAGTTCTTACGCTTAACAGTTAGTAGCCAATAGCTGCAAAACTTGTGCACAAAGTCCATATATCTGGTAAGGAAAAGCTTGTTTTGGTTCATTTAATGATTTTTTTCTAACAATCGAAATATTGATATAAATGCTTATTTGGTCTTCCATTCTATGTTTTTTAAAAGGTTAATTATCATACTGGTGCCTGTTTTCAAGTCATACCCCGTTTTACGCAGGTTCAGGAGTTTACTGTGGCTTCAGTTGAAGCCTTATCAGATAGCTGCTGGTGCTGCATACCTTGATTAAAAATTTCTGAACCTGAAACGTTTGGCATGAATTCCATACGCCTCCATATGTCCTGAAAGGTCTGCTATTTTGTTCTTCGATACAAAACTATCTGGCAATTCACCAGGAAGCAGAGCAATCAATAGTTTTGAGAATAGTTCACTGCTTGCTCAACCATGTTAATTTTCATTCTCATTTTTTAAAAAATGCTTACTGCTTTCATGGAATGATATTCATTCTTTCTGGTCCGTCGCAGGATAAACCACGTTATCAGTTCATGCAGAGTAAAAAGAAGGCTGAAGATCACAACGTACTGCAGTTCAGTTAGTAAATTGCTTCCCTCCAGCCAACCAATAGGTCGAGGATTCAAATCCCGGGGATGTGTAACACTTGTACTGCAAGACCTTGGTTGTAGTGTATAGATGTGAAATTTATTGATATTTGCTAAAGAAGTTGACATACGACAGGAGTTCCATGTAATCCAAGTCAAGAAAACGATGTCCTTTGTATTAATTTTGACGACTTACAAAACCAGCCATCTGAATGCGGCGTCCAACAATCTATACCCGTCCTAATTTATTGGATTTTTAAAAGAAATCAAAACAGACATGTGAAATAGCCCCTCCAGCTAAAGCTAAAGTGTCCAAGGGTGTCTTGGGATGGGAGCCAGTGCTTTTTAAGTAATTTTAGTATTGAGAAATAGTTGGAAGTATTATTTGTGAAAACGAGCTTATCGACAAAACTGTGTTTTAGAACATGCTTAAAAGAAGCTTATCGAGAAAACAGTGTTTAAGAACATGCTTAAAACAACTTCATAAAATGAACCATTAATTACAAAAACAAAATGAAACAAAACATTAATCATATTTCTTTGGGAGCTATGCCTGGGAGCCAACCCGATCCCAGGACTCCATAAAATGAAATTTACTAGCTAAAAACCTAACTCATCTTCTTCTTTTTTTCAAAATACAAATTTACAACAGCTTTTTTATTGGTAAGTAAGTTTTTTTTTTGTTATGTATATTTGCACTAAAGGAAAGAGCAGCCGATATTTACAAGATTGGCCTATTTCAGGCCACCTCATCGACATAATACAACCCTCTGTGCTCATTGTCAAGCCCAATGATCATCATCGTCTGAATATCCTATAAAAGGCAAAAGTATGACACATCAGAACTGCATAGTTAAGTTCTTTCGTAACATGAATAATGGGAAAAAGTTTGTATGACAAGGATGAGACATATAAAAAAATGCGACAGTTAGAGCGATGGAGATAGCTCAATTGACATGGCACCTTGAACCGAGGCCAGTCCCCCATTGGCGGTCTAAATGCGAGATTTTTTAGGAACAGATAGGACACATATATAGGATAAATCATTAGTCATAGTATTTGTGGCTCCGCAATCAAACAACCATGGAATAGGTGAGCATCCCAACGTCCCGAAAGGTGCAAGCTATAGATTCAGTTGTATATAAACATCCAGGTATGAAATATTTTGGATTAGTGATTGGGGGTAGAGTTCGGTTTTTGTGGAGTTCTAATGTTAAAAGGTAATTTTTGTGAACCCTGGCGGGTATAGATGTAATTTTTGAAACTTGTGGAGATGTATTTCTGATTTTGGATTTGGTTTGGGGGTGAACTCGAGTTTCGAATAGTCCGGGGAGGAGCGGGGGGGTATTTTGTTTTTTTGGTTCATTGTCGGGTGTATATCAGTGTTTGAGGAGTTTGGGGGCGTATTTGCAAAATTCACAATATGGCAGGGACGAATATGTAAAGTAGAAGAATCGCAGTGGGTTAAGAACAAGGGTTTGCTCTTACCCCCATTACCTCTTGACTTCTTTGTTGTTTCGCGTTCCTGCAGCCTCGCACTCTCCAGTTGCAAAAGTACCAAACCCTATGCCACCCTGACTCCTCGCCGCAACGGGTGGTAGTAGCCGCGAAGTTACTCACCACGATAGCACTTGGCTTCCGTCCCCACTTTTTTGTGTCTGGACAGTACTCTGGGTAGTCAATTCTTTTAAAATACCCTTCTGTTGAATACCTTCTCCGTTCATAATTAGCACACCAGAGCTTCAATTTGTCCCTGTCACTGGTTCGGGATGATGATTTGCACAAAAAATTTACCAAATCTGACTGAGATCAAGCAGCCAAGCCACTACAAATTCCCGGAGTTGAGTAACCACCATTGCTCTTCACTGGGTTGAGGATATTGAGGCAAGCTGTTTCCTAAAGAACAACACGGTTGGTAACTTCAACTGTGGGAATGGGATACTCCTTTAAGAGATCCCTTTTTACCACGTCAAAAAATTTGTTGATGCCAACAAGGAACTAAAACAGACGGGTTTCTTGCCGAGGACGGTAAAATGTTGTGATGCCTGTTGCGCATGTCATTGGGTTACGCTGGCACCTGTCAATTTCCCTCCGGATACCCTGAAAGGTGTTGTAGGTGTGTTCTAGAGTATCATGTCCTTGATGTTGGCAATTCACCATCATAGTTAGGTCGAAAATTTGAAGTGAATCGCTTCCACTGCTGTATGTAGTCGCTAGGCCCTCCCAGAGGTCTTTGTCATCGGATATTCAGCAAAATTGCTGAATAATTCTTGTTCGATTCCCAAGAGAATCCAGTAAAAAAAATTGAAGTCGGCTTATTCCCACTGTGGATACGTGGGGTCGCTGATCGCCGAAGATGGGGGAACTTCGATGAGATGATATAATTTTCCTTGGCTCCCGATTGCAACCCGCATTAATCGCGCCCATAATATATAATTATGGTTGTCTAGCTTCACGGTGACAACAACATTGGAGTGATTATCCAATGATGGATTCATTTTTTTGAGGAGGTCTGTGAGGGGCTTAGAAATTTTCTGAATTGTGGCTTGTTGTGGACGATGTCGCCAGAGATTTATCCATGGTGTTTTGGGTTGATTCATCATCGGACATGGTTTCAGACGAATCAACCTGTTTTGGTAGATGATGAACTAGATACCGGATCTCAAGATCGGCACCGACTGTAATACCATATTAGGAGGAAGATTAATTTGCTTTGAAATGAATGATTTTGATTGGTTATTTTGTTGAACAGATTACATGCATTTATAAAGGAAAATGGCTATTCTAAAATAGGGGGAAACTCCTTAAAATAAGGAAAAAAATCAGTCTTGACTAACTATTTCCTTAACACTATTAGCAGAAAAAAGATATAGTGCAAGAAATTTTAGCAAGAAAATCACAAGAATGGTGGGTCTCGCGTGTTAAACACCAATCGCCACGTGTTAAACATCAATCCTCACGTGTTAAACATCAATCACAATCGTGTTAAACACATGGGGCCCACTATTCTTATGATTTTATTGCAAAAATTTCTTGCGCTACATCATTTCCCCATTTAAGAAGAGTCCCCCTCCCCTTCCAACATGGAGTGATAAGGAAAGGATCAGCCCATTTTACAAGATTACACCAAATCTTTCCTTGTCCGATATAATCTAGCATATTTTGCATTCCACAAACACTGAATATTGTGAGTTTTTTAAATTATTCATTTAACTCTCTTAATTTCTACAAAATGCCTTATGACCATAAGATTTTTTTGGGGGTAATTAAATTTGATTAAATAAAAAATGTCAATTTAGCTTGTACGACACATTGGGAGTCGGGTCATTCCCCTTGTTTACTATAAGCAAACAGGAGAACTACGCAAACGTTAACATATTTGTGTTTGGGCTTTATAGCACCCACTGCTATCCCAAAAAGTGTTAGGCCGAAGACTCATGCTGATTTGCTGACTCGCAAGTAAAGCGATAAAGTTTTCTTGTTTAGTTGACAATGTGACAAATCTCCCTTGTGACCATTGTTGAAAAATTGAAATTGTAAACTAATTTAATATTAAAATTAATTATCAAACGATTTTCTTCATGCTCAATTTAATTGGGTTTGTATTAATTAAATTCGTGGGCTAACTATGTGAGATGTGGAGCCAATAACCCTTTGAATAATTGAACAACTAATTCGGATTTGGGCCTTATAACAAAATTAAGCCCACTGGTGTTGATCAAGCCCAACTATGTGAAGAAAAAGCGAGAAATCACAGCCGTATATATTTCTCATCCAACGGCAATGCTTATTTGGGCACGGATTCACGCATCAACGGTCAATCAATCCGGGCCGTCAACTACAAACACAAATCCAACGGTCTCTGTGTTGATCCGCCCCTCAACGGTGAAACAAGATCCAAGCCATTGATTTCGACCAAATCCTATGGATAAGTTCGAATAAGCCTGTCTCGAGAAACACACCAGATCTCATTCGTTCCTCATCAAGCTGATCCAACGGTTCCCCTCTCACCTCATGACTTGGGCAGTGCACTCGATCACTACCATTCATTGTCTATCCGATCCGTGTTTCACATGGATGTCCTCGATCAGAGAAACAAATCTTGGTCGTTCATCCTTTGTATCGATCCAACGGTGTGCATTTATTCCCGCTAATTCAATGATAAGAAGGAAATCCGGCCATTCATTGCCGATTTAATCTGACGGATCACATTTAGTCGAACAATGGAAAATACAAAATTATTTTAGACCGTCCGATCGATTAAAATTAAATGGCCCAGATTAAAACCAAGTAAAATATAAATACCCAGAAAACACACAAAAACACACGAAAAACTCATTTTTCTCAAAACTTCCTTCTGATTATTTGATTCTCACTACTACAAACACATTTTTTTACTGTCTTTGTCGATTTTCTCGACCAAAAACCAGATTAAAACTTCTTCAATCCAACTCTTTGGATTGTGATTACAATTCAATTTCTCTCCTTCAAAATATCGAATTTTTCAGTAGAATATTGAAGTCCTTCAAATTTGCATTATTTTTCATACACAATAAAATTTGGACATAGTTTCATATCTCAAATTCATACTTGTAGATCTGTTACTATAGCCCTTTATTTTTGATAGTTAGTTCTTAGATTATAATTTAGAGGCAATTGTTTTGCCCAAATTTATTTATTTTTAGTGTTTTTGTAATATTAGGCGAGGACATTCACAAATTGAATAAAGGCTACAAAGGGCTACCGATTCCGGAGCTCGACGTGGATTAAGGAGATTTTACATCTCCCGAACCACGGGCATTATATCTTATCCCTTGACTGCTTTCTTTAAATTTTGCAAATATATTATATTATATTATTAATTATGTACTATAAAATTTATTAATTATATAATCTATAAGATCCCACTAACAGTAAGCTTAGCTTAGCTAGTCCTGTTGTCAGGTTTTCAATTACCACATCCAGTGTTCGAATCTCGTCTACCACTTTTTTGTTATTTTTTATTACATGTCAAAATAAAAAATTTGATACTCATTCGATTTGAACCCTCATTTGTTCCGCTGGTGAGTAGTATAAATGGGTGTCAACGACTATACCATAAGACGTTTATGCTTAATTTTGGATATTATTTATATTATTGAAAGAAATTTTTTAATAAATATTGTTTCATATTTTCTTGGACAGTTATATGTATTTATATTTTTTAAATATATTTATTTTTGAGATTGTAGTTAAAAAATAATAATTTCGTAAAATGAAAACCTTATCAATAAAAAAAATAAAAATCTTTTTACTTTAAACATTTTATCGACCAAATCTGAAAGCAAATTCAGATGTATACAGTATATTTCTATTAAATAATATACTCTCAGAAATTCATATAAAATTTAGTGAACTTTCTTATACTTCTGCTCAAATCCTCAAAAAATAATTTGGATTTTTTTTGCACCTTTACCTAACCCGACCTCTGTTCAAATCCGAAAAATTTGGCCCTCCCTTCCTTAAATTTTTGACTCCGCCCCTGTATAAGCATCCTGGAATTTCAAATATTGGTAGCACTAATAGCGGTAAGCAGGCCTTATTGCTACGTAAATTCAATTTAGGAAATCAGTTTTGCATTTTGACTCGTGTATAAATCTTTATAAAAACACCATTATTTGCTTTAATTTTGAAGAATACATACAGGCTTGTGCTCTAATGGCGGTGTACCGCCACTACTATGAAAACGGCATCGGCATCAGTGGTGGCGGACATTAAAAAAATAATTTTAATTCGTTAATTTATACTTAATAATTAGATAAAATCAGGTAAATTATAATTAGATAGACTAAAAATTATACTAAGTCAATTAATTTTGTGCTAATTAATTAGATAATTTTTTGGTAAATGAACTTCTAATTTAAGTAAATTATAATTAGATAGATTAGGAAATAAATTAGGTCAAATAGTTTGTGCTAATTAATTAGATATTTTTTTTATAAATTAGTTAAATATTTTTGGTTAACGAACTTCTAATTTAGGTCAATTATAATTAGATAAAATAAAAATTAGATTAAGTCAATTAATTTTGTGCTAATTAATTATATAATTATTTTTGATAATTTAATTAAATATTTTTGATAAAGGAACTCTTAATTTAAGTCAAGTCTAATTGATAAATTAGGTAAATTATAATCAAAGAAATAGAATAAATTATAATTAAATAGACTAGGAATAATTAATTTTGTGTTAATTAATTGAGTAATTTTTTTGTAATTTAGTTAAATATTTTTAGTAAATTAATTTTTAATTTAGATAAATTATATTATATAAATTAATTAAATTATAGTTTAGGGTTCATCCTTATAGATAATTTAATTAAATATTTTTGATCATACCCTCCAGTATACCAGATGATCCTTAGCTATACTGGAGGGTATGATGGAAGACTGTGGCGAAGCTAGGGTGACAAGGGGGCCTTGGTCCCCCAAGATTTTTTTTTCATTTTGCTCCCCCTCATGATATTGTATGTATATTTGGTTCATGTGCTTATCAATTCAGCATGTACTTCAGTTGGTAGAACTAGTACAACTATTCTAATAAGAACGTGGGTTCAAAGTTTGTGGCAAGCTAAAAGAATTAAAACAACAAAAAGAGCCAAGCAAGCAAGCAAGGGCGGACGCAGAAATATTTTTTAGGGGGGGCCAAAAATTTTTTTAGTGCAGTTATAAAAAAAAATTTAAGAAACAAAAATAATTTTTTTTAGAGGAGTAATATACATTTTTTGCTCAACAATTATGAAAATAATAATTTTACTAACTCAAATAAAATAAAAATTAAATAAAACCTACCTAATTTAT
>JAOWBN010215203.1:0-13613 GCA_028565015.1 Pinguicula moranensis
CTGAACTTGATGATCCAAAAAGCTTGGCCTAGAGGAGACCACGACCCATTTATGCTTAGTGGGCCCCATGGCCCACCTGAAATGGCCCAGCCCATTACCAAAATCCAAGTCATGGCCCAAGAAACAAGCCCAAGTGAATAGTGCACGTTTTTTGTGGTTTGTTGAGTCCAAGGACAAGTGGAAACAAGACCAAGTCCAAGGATTTAATGAATAAGGAAGTTTCTCCCAAAAAATTATCCAAAATGATTCATTCCTTATCCAAAGACACTTTTCCTTATCCAAATATTTAGATTAGGTAATTATTTAATTAGCACTTATCTAGACTAGTTTTATTCCTATCCAAACTAGATTCTTTCCTGTTAATTAGGACATGTTTTTAAGGATATTTACGAGTATAAACACTTTCCCCTCTCTACATAAAGATGAAAACACCCTCATTGTAATAGACAATTGATTTTCGAGTTTTATGAGAGTTTGTAATCTCTTTTAGTTTTAAACCTTCTTCAATTTATCTTTTCTCTTTTGAGTTAAGTGGCATCATTTTTTGGAACTTATCATTAAATTCTTGATTGGTAATTCAATACCTTCAAGAGGTTGATTGTGGCGTCTTTTATCCTTATAAAACCCGTGACTTTCATTGGTTGGACACAAGGTGTTCTTCAAGTGTTAGAAACAACAAAATTGTCCTTTTGATCGAGTTTTTGAACCACTGAATTGGGTGTGGAGTTTTGTCAAAAGTTCGGCAAGGATTCATATCTTTTGGTATCAGAGCGAGGTTTGGATGTTTTTGCCCCTATCTTTAAACGTTTAGGTTGCTTAGCTGTCTATAGCTTTGAGGCCGAAATTTGTTTGATAGTTTATCTTTATTTTCATTTTTTTTTCAATTTCTGAGTTGTAACCTTGCTGATTTAAAAAAAATCGTTCAAAAAAAAAAACGCGAACAAAATTTTTTCGGTTCAAAAGCAAAAGCAAAGGGGTCTATTTATAAATAGAAATAAATGAGAGATATCGAGATCCTCAAAATAGCGATTCTTCGAAATTGTTGCAACCAATAAGAGATCTATTCGAGTTGACTTGTTTGAAGTTTTAGTCACGAGTTGAGTTATTCCATACTCAAAATCGAGACCCACACATTCAAGTTTTGTACCCTTCTATAAATCTCAACCTTAAATCAAGTTTCAATCATTCTACGATTGTTGTTTGGCTTGATAAGAGACTTGAGTTGAAGTTGGCTAAAACTATATTGAGAATACTGAGAGGAAAAAGGCAGAGTGGTGAGGTTCAAGATAGGGTAAACGCCGAATTGAGTGATACACGAGTGTTTGAGTGAACATCTTTTAGTGCATACACGTGAGGTAGTGGTGAGTATTTTTACTAACCTTTTTTGTGCAGGTACAACATATCTCAAAGAGACAAAACTGTGACTAGATCACGTAAAGATGATGACCCTTATAGAATCCTCCCGGAGGAGGTACTAAAACTGGAAGCAAGTTAGGAGAGAGAAGCGTGCATGATATATAAAATAGAAAGGCGGATCTTGAAAGGATCACCTAAGGCGCGATTAGGACCTCCATGGGAAAATACTTTATAAATGGACATTCCAAAGAAGGCTAAGCTAGCTAATGTTACTTCTCAAGGTAATTCTACGCCTTCTAGAATTCATGCCCATTATATTAGGTGCATCACATGTGGAGGATATGGACACACCTTCATTCAATGTCCAAATGATAAGGAGATAGTGTTGGACATTCAAAAGAAGCCTAGGAGGAATAAGAGCACCATTAGTGCAACACCACAATCAAACAAGGTAACATCATACGAGATTATTGGTAAAATTCAGCAAGAGAAGGTGCAAACTGTTGAAGCAACATACGTTCTTGAGGTGAAAAGCATCGATGTCATAACACCAATAAGGGATGTACCACCTCTTGAGAGTGTTTGTAATATTCAGTTAGAAGATGTGCAAATTATTAAAGTTGAGCACGATCTCAATGTGAAAAGCATAAATTTTGAAATTGTAATAGTTAGTGAAAGTCTAGAAAAAGAAAGAGAGATTGAGATGATGAGAGTAAAGAAAGAGAGATTGAAAATATGAGAGAAAAAGAGGCCTCGAGAGAAAAATTGAGTGAAAAAAGTAAGTTGTGTGACAAAAGTGAGAAAAAAAAACAGAATGAGAGAAAGAGTGAAATACTTATGGCCCAAAGAGTGAGGATGAAAGATATTTTGATTCCTTTTGAGCCAATGATTGTATGTACATACAAAGAGGCTTTGTTATCTACTAACAAACTCGTCGGTTCCCCACCGAGCGAAATTGTTTCTTTTGTGCAGGAGTCTGAGAAGCCTTGTAGTTTACTGTCCATCCAAGAGAATCAGCCTATTGAGTTCATGGTTGGACACTTTGATCAAGACCATGGTGTGCATAGGAGCAAACACGAGGTGATCAAAGCACTTCAGATGCAAGAAGAAGGATCAGTTGAGAAGATGCATGTGCGTGAGTGCACAAAACCATGTGCAGATCTAGGTAAGGAAGCTAAGGTGAAAGGTGCATCGTCCTTAAGGTACTCTTTACATTCATTATTAGTTACCCCTATGCTTAAATGTGATTATTTTCAAGATTGCTATGCACAAGGTTTTGATTTTGGTCATGTATTAGATGCATGTGGAAATATTGTGGTTTGTGACTACTATAGGCCCCATGACTTCTTATACGTACCCCATAAGTTATTGTATGAGTTATTTTTCTCAGTAGATACCCAGTCGCCTGATTTTTAGTACACCCACGATTATTATGCTCAGGAATTTTATTTTGGAGATGCACGTATATCCTTTCATAAACTTCTAGCTAGGGAACATGCATTGAGCATATCTTTGTGTTCCTTACGAGTTGCTACATTGAGTTTGCATATGAATTCCTTTGTGCAGTTGATATCACTTGGTTTTGAAAACAAAATGGAATTGTTTGCTCAAAATTCAGATTGTGTTGATGTGTTTGATACATGCAAAATAATGATAATTAAGAGTTATAATAGATTTCAGTTTCATGGGAAAGAATTATATGTGCCAAGGCTTTCAAAGTGTGAACTATTTGTCATGATTGATACTACATTTGTTAGTTGTGATTACATCAAGAAAGTAGACTACCTTGATCCTAAAATTAAGGATATACTTGCATGTGAGGAGTTCCCTCATGATGTATTCTTATTGCTTAAAATACATCATGAATGTTTGATAGAACCTGTTGAGATTATCACAATGTTAGGAATTGAAAATGAGCATGTCGTTGCACATCCCTTGGAATTTGAATTTGGTATTAAGTTTGATGCATGGGCATGTGATAAAAATCATGGTGTTCGATTGCATGGGCTGTGTGAATTTATACGTCCGTGGCATGTGAGAGAAAGTTATGATGGTGTTGTGGTTGGAATGATTCTAGATATCCTGCATGATCATTGCATTATATATCACTTAGTATTCATGAGTAAATCATGCATGTTCGAATTATTCTTTAATGAATTTGGATTGCATGACATACCATGGATTATAGCCTGGAAGCATGCACATTGTTCGGATTATTTTTGTGATACTTCATGGACAAATGTAGGAATTGATTCATTATTTTCTACTACTTGTGTGCTACATATTGTAATCAAGGTCTCATTAACTGAATTTACTTATGGATTTATGACGTTGTTGCAAGTGGAGTTAACTTTTTTATCCTTGAGAGTATGTGTGAGCTTAGATTGCGAAGGAAAGACTGAGCTCTTTCATGAGAAGGGGTAAATGATCAATAAAAGCAGCACGTTACATTTTGTTTGTCAATCCAACATGGGATTCAAGAGAATAGTGTTTGAAACAGGAGATAGGATGTCATTTCATTGGAATCATGCTAAAGGGCGTTCAAGTTTCCTACTGTGGAGAGATACATCTTCAAAGCTCGATTTAAAAGGAAAGTATAGAGATCACATGACTTTTAGTAGTACTAATAAACTTCTATTTGATGTAGTACCGGATTTGAGGACAATTCCTTTTCAAAGGGAGTATGAAGTGAACCTATGTACGAGTTACAAGATGATCAGATCTTTGAACATGGCTGATGAAGATATTCGAGGTGTTTGAGGCCCAAGAAGCATTTGGAGGGTGCATGGCTAATCCAAAAGAGTCATAATCCCCGAAGGAATCCTAACCCCGGAGAGAGTCCTACCTCAACAAGGATTCCTAATCAAACAAGGAGTCATAATCCAATAAGGAGTCATAACCTAGGAAGGAGTCCTAACTCAACAAGGAGCCCTAATCCCGGAGGGAGTCCTAGCTTGACAAGGAGTTCTAACTCGACAAGGAATCCCATTTCAATAAGGAGTCCTAATCCACCAAGGAGTCCTAATCCACCGAGGAGTCCTAATCTAACAAGTCATATACGAGTAAGGAGTCTGAACTTGATGATCCAAAAAGCTTGGCCTAGAGGAGACCACGACCCATTTATGCTTAGTGGGCCCCATGGCCCACCCAAAATGTCCCGGACCATTACCAAAATCCAAGTCATGGCCCAAGAAGCAAGCCCTAATGAATAGTGCACATTTTTTGGTGGTTTGTGGAGTCCAATGACAAGTGGAAACAAGACCAAGTCCACTGATTCAATGGATAAGGAAGTTTCTACCCAAAAATTACCCAAAAGGATTCCTTCCTTATCCAAATCTTTAGATTAGGTTATTGCTTTATTAGTCTTTATCTACACTAGGTTTGTTCTTATCTAAATTAGTTTTGTTTCTATCTAAACTAGGTTCTTTCCTATCAATTAGGAAACATTTTTGAGGTCATTAGGGCACCTAGAATTCGTCCTATACTACTATATAAGGAGGACGAATGCCCCATGTAAGACAATCAACAAGTTTTATGAAGTTTTACATTTTTACGTATTGTGAGATTGTATTCTCTTTTAGTTTTAAACCATCTTCGACTTATCTTTTCTCTTTGAGTCAAGTGGCGTCTTTTTCAAATAACTTATCCTTGATTCTTGGATAGCACACGTTACTTTCAGGGGATTATTTGGTGGCGTTCTCGGTTACAATTTTCATGACTTCTCGTTGGTTGATACAAGTTGCCTTCAGACGAAAACACAACAAATTCGTCCCTTTTAGATCTTTTTTTTTAATCTTGAATTGGTGTGGGGTTTTGCCACAATTAGGCAAGGATTCATATCAGAAGGTGTATGCAGAGGGAGGCATTACAACAGCATATGAGGGGACAAGAAAATGATAAATGGTGTCTGATGGGAGATTTCAACGCACTCTTGGATAGGTTTAAGATAAGGGAATGATACTCCAGCTCTTACACTAAAGAGATCTCAGAGTTTTAGGAAGTTTGTTGAAGGAAACCACCTCATATACCCATGGAAAAAAAGATACACTTGCTACTCAAAACCCTTAAAAGTAATGAGTAGGATAGATAGGTTCCTGTTGAACGAAGTGTGAATGAGACAAGCTAACCAATGGGTATAGACTGGACTTGAAAGGGAGTATTCTGATCACTGTCCAATAGCATTGTAGGATCATGTTCTTAATTTGGTACCAAAGCCACAAACGTGTTAGACAGTTGGCTATCAATGCCTGAGTACAATGAGGCAGTGGAGAAATCATGGAGTGAAACCATAGAAGGAGAATGAGGATCTTTCATTCTCAAAGAAAAGCTGAAGAGATTAAAATTTGACATCCGGGCTTGGAATATAGTGAGAGGGGACAATTAGACAAACATGTTGGATGAGCTGAAAAGGAAACTGGGCAAGTTTGAAGTGAAAGTTGAGGAAGACAAATTATCCCCCTTTGAGTCTAATCTAGCAGCAGAAACATGGACAATAATACAAGACTTAGCAACGCACCAAGAAAGTGTGTACTTTCAGAAGTCAAAATTAAACCAGATAAGACAATAAGACGCAAACTCAAAGTTTTATCATTCATCTTTGAAAAGAAACATGAAGATGGATTGCATCACATGGGTGTGGTATGGAGGTTGGTGCAAGGGGTCCAATAGGTTCAAGAAAGTTTTAAAAGCCACTTTCTTCAAGTAAGATGTTCTGGACCATGCAGGAATAGGCCAAAACTTGAGAGAATTCAAATTAAGCAACTGAACCAAGCAACATGAGAGGCAATGGTGAAACAGTTTGCGGAAATAGTGATACTCTCGGCCATAAAATAGTGTGGTAGTGCAAAGAGCCCCGGCTCGAACAAAATAAACTTCAGATTTATCAAGAATTTCCTACCACTGATGAAACCAGATATCTTTTGGTTCTTCTCTGAGTTTTATGATCATGGTAAGATAATCAGGGAGGAAATGCTTCCCACTCCAAATAGCAAAAAAGAAGTGTTTGTTGACAATGTAGGACTATCGACCTATATCCTTAATTGGGTGTATGTACAAAGTTTTGGAAAAAAAAAGTGTTGGTTACAAGGATAAGTACAGTCTTGGATGAAGTTATATCACCAAACCAAATGGCTTTTGTGAGAAGGAGGCACATATTAGTGGAGTTCTAGTGGCTAATGAACTAGTGGAAGAGGTGAAAAGAAAGAAGCAAAGCAACATAATTATGAAATTGGATTTTGAAAATGCGTATGACATGGTCAGTTCGGAATTCGCAGATCACATGGCTGGGAAATTAGGAATGATAGCAATGTGGAGAACCTGGATCAAAGAATGCCTCAAGTCAGGTACTACATATGTTCTAATAAATGAGAGTACGACTGAGGAGTTCAAACCTCAAAGCGGATTAAGGCAATGTGACCCACTATCACCTTTCTTTTCTCCCAGTGGCTGAAGGTTTATCAACAATGATAAAAAAAATCCATGCTCTGAAGATTTGATGGAGCCAATTCAAATCGGGCAGGACACTATTAAGGTATCACACCTTCAATTTGCAGACAACACAATTTTATTTGGTAAAACCATATGGAAGAAAGTGAGAGGATTCAAAGTAATACTGAGAAACTTTTAGATGGCATCTGGCCTAAAGATAAATTTTAGAAAATCAAAATTAATTGGGATAAATGTTGAGGGAAGAAAGCTGGAGCGGATGGCCCAATTCTTGAAATGTGAGTTGGGAAAGATTTTGATCATTTTCATAGGCCTGCCCGTGAAGCCAAACCAAGGAAAAAGCAAATATATAAAGATTTGAGAAGAGATTAGGTCATTGGGAGAATGCCAATTTGTCTAGTGGAGGTAGATTGGTACTCATTAATGCGGTTTTGTCATCGCCACCAATATACTACATATCCTCCAGATCCATCCTTAAAAAATGAGAATCCATTTAAAAAACTTTCTTTTGGGGTGGGGGCCCAAACAAGCCTAAGAAAATGACGTGGATAAAGTGGGAAAAGATTTGTCAAACGATAGATAGAGGGGGATAGGGAATCAAAAATTTAAAGGTTATGAATGAGGCATTGTTGGGGAAATGAGGATGGCGTACATTGAGGGAGTAAGAGGAGTTGTAGAGTAAAGTTCTAGTCTCGAAGTATGGGTTGAGGGGAGAACTCAATGTGGGGGAAGCTAGGGCTACTGACAGAAGTGAGAAAATGAGGGGAAGATTGGAAGGAAGGGGATGGGGATGAGGGGAGAACACATGGTCAAGGTGGTGGAAGGACATAAGATGTGTGTGTGCAGAAGATTGATTTAAGACAAATGTGGTAAAGGTGTTAGGCGGTGGTTGTAGGCCAAGGTTTTGGGAAGAGAGGTGGGCGGAAACAACATTAGCTGAAAAGTTAGAGAGTCTATACCAGATAGAAAAGAATAGGGGGCCTAAGGTGAGTGAGAGGAAGGATGGATGGGGGGAATGGAGAGGTGAGTGGGAGGGGAGGAGGGGACTGTTAGTTTGGGAGGAGCAGGAGGTGGAAAGATTGAAATTATTTATTTCTAACTATGTTTTGCAGGGACAAACCGAAGACCACTGGTTATGGCAAGTAAATGACAAAGGTGATTATATAATCCGCGAGGCTTAAAAGAACATCAACTTTACACAGGTACCTCAACAGTAACCTGACCGCTTGGAAGCACTGAAGGAAGTGTGTGGGGGTGTGGGGGATACATATCCAAGAAGGTCTCGGTGTTCACATGGAGAATGATACAAGAGGCTCTACGAACAAAAGTAAATCTGAAACACAAAGGAGTAATTGGAGATAACCAACCAGTGGAATGTACATTATGCAAGCAGGAAATGAAAACTGATGAACATGTCTTGCGAGAATGCAGAGTAACTCAGAAGACATGGATGTTGCTAGTTGAATGGTTAGCCATAGGTATGACGAATCCACCATCCCTAAGGAACCATATGTTGAATATACTGAGTGGTGTTGATAGTGCAGTGTGGAAAGTGTCATGGTTATCACTGTTTTGGCAACTGTGGGGGGCAAGGAGCCAGATTCACTTCACGAAGGAGGAAGTAACTCCGGATGATATATTTAACAGAGCAATAGTCACTAGATGGAAGTGGTTAAAGGCCAACTCCACGCAAGCATATTTCCTATACTCTTTGAATGACTGGAAGATGGCACCCGCTATGTGCATGAGGAGCGAAGTTTGTAGCAAGAATGGAAATAACTGAGTACAAAGAGATTAAGGACAAGTGCTATGGAAAATAGAAGCTCTCAGATTATGCAAGTAATAATGCGAATGCAAATGAAAGCTAAGCAATCCAGTTGGAGAAGTTAGGAGACTTTGGTCTTTGTGCGGGATTTTTACGGCAAGTTTGTCAGTGACAATCTGAAACTGGAGCAGTGCAAGAGGACAACCGAACATGCATTCTAGCGTGGTACAGATAAATGAAAGCAATAACCAATCTTGCCATACTAGGCGTACGTATAATTTTGTCCGGTGGGTAGGATTTTGTTTCTATAAAAACTCTTTGTATTTACTTTGGTTTTAATGAAAATTTTGTTTACCCATGTTAGAAAACGTTATAAAACGTTTTCAAAAATCTTTAATTTGTATTAATTTTGTATTAATGCAATTAAGTGCTAGTTAATCCTAATTATGTATTAGGATTTGCATCCCTATAAATAGGTGATTCCTGCACCTATTTTCAACACGCGAATTCTACGATCTCATGTGTTGAGAACCTAGTCTAAATTCTTTTGAATTGCTGTCTCGCCATCTTCGGAGAAGAGATTTGAGTTCGTGGATTTATCGGGACTTTTATAGCCCCCGATTCTGTTCGTGGCGTAATCAACCGGAAGGACTACAATCTAAACCGCTTCCGCACAAAGGTACGAAATTTGTTTCACGTATTTGTTAGATACGTTCTAACAGTTTTAGGATATACGATCCACAACCCCAAAAAAAGACCTTTAAGGATCCTATCAGTATCAGAGTTAGAGTTAGGAGTCATTACATATGATAGGTTGGGATGGGATAGGATGGACTGTACTCTTAACATTAGCTTTGATGCAAACATGGTACAGGAATTAGAAAACGTTTGAAGAGAATATGGATCTGAGATGGACTTGTTTGGAAGCTTAATCATATAATGCCAAGTCAATTTGTTCTGATGAATTTTAGGCGAAGAAGAGGCTTTAGTTCAAAGAAGTGGCTAAGAATATAGATAGGAACAAATGTAAAAGAATACTTACGGTCAAGGGACATCCCCACCAATCATTTGTCCCCTTCGTTATCTTCATAAACTAGAGTATGTTCCCTGTTTCTATCCAATAAACCCAACAAGGATCAGATGTGAACAAGAACAGAAGAAGGAAAACAAATTGACTGATTAACCATAAAAATAAACAAGTAATCTGATATCCACAAGGCATATGACATGGATGGATTAGGTAGCTCTAGCTGGTTCTAACATGCCACAACGTATGGAATATAGAGCAAGCAAGAACAAGTTTCCGAACAAGAACAGGTTTCAGAAAATTTTCAGCGAATTCTATCCCTGAATTCTACACAAAAACAACTTTCAAGCAAACATGTTTCACCAAAAATTTCAACTACATGAGCATTCAGATATATAAATAAGACAAGGTTGTAAGCACGCC
Organism: Pinguicula moranensis; assembly: GCA_028565015.1. Classification (NCBI taxonomy): domain Eukaryota; kingdom Viridiplantae; phylum Streptophyta; class Magnoliopsida; order Lamiales; family Lentibulariaceae; genus Pinguicula; species Pinguicula moranensis. The sequence goes on from JAOWBN010215203.1 coordinate 10,017, forward strand.
TAATCAAAATATGAAAACCATGTTGTAAGCACACCTAAGGCCTTAGCCCTTAGGGTATTCTAATTCTAACATACATGAATAGGGTTTAAAGTTGAAGAAATTGAATTCAAGTAATTTACATATACCATGTAATAGCCATCAATAAGAAGTGTAGATTAACTAAAAGGAATAAAATGAAAAAAAAAACAGAAACCCCAGTTCATCTGAAACACAATTCGACCTTGTAGCTGGGGATGGACAAACGGTTCGGGTACCTGAACCCGAAAGTGGTGGGGGTAAAACTTCGAAGGGGCCCAGTTGATCGGGATTCAAGTACCCAATTTTAATACCTGATTAAAAGTTTTGGTTTTTGGAACATATACGAGTTTGAAATATTGAGTTCGGGTAATCGTACCCGTTTAAAATTAACATTAGAACGAAAAATTCATAAAAAGTTCAATATTCAATTATCCAATTTTCATTCATCTACTTTATTCTAATTATTCAATTTTACTTTTTTAGATTGCAAATTAGAACAAATTGATCGTAAAACTGACTGAAATTGATGAGACATTCTTTTTCTGAAGGTGTGTATTATATTTTATCCAATATAGATCATTCTCAAATAAAAAAATATTTTTTTTCTTAAAGATATGTATTTTAATTTATATTGTATTGTAGCTTAAACATTACATGTTCGATGGTTGTCTCAATTGGCATGATGTTGAATGATTCAAGGTTTTTGTGGTATGAATAATAAATATGCAAGAATGTAATTTTTTAGTCAATAATTTTTCTAGCTCTTAATGTCATGGTTCTATTAACTTGATCATGGTTCGTTGATTTTAAATATTGAACGAGTTCTTTGTCATTGTTCATTCTTATTTGTTAATGTGGGAATTTGTCTTCCATTATTGCTCATGAATCAGGAATAAAATACACTTCAGTGTGGCCTGCAGCTTACTGAGGAAGATAATATGATGTTGACTGCTCCATTTCTTGAGAATGAAATATTTGACACGCTTTGGAATTGTTCGGGGACCAAAAGCCTTGGGCCGAGTGGATTCAACTTCAATTTTATTCAAAACAATTAGCGGGTATTGAAAAAAGAGTTTATTGAATTTTTACAGGAATTTCACTCATCGGGTGAACTTCTAAAAGGCCTCAACTCCACCTCAATTGTATTGGTTGCGAAATACTCTTCTCCGCAGAGTCTATCCCAATATCGGCCTATCTCTCTAGTCAGTTACGCCTACAAACTACTATCGAAGCTCTTGGAAAACGGATTGAGAAAAGTCATCGGAAAACTTATTTCTCCTCAACAGTTGGCATCATCAAGGGATGCCAAATTCAAGATGGAACATTACTTGCAAATGAGCTACTGCACTATGCCCAAGCTACAAAAATCCCGACAGTCTTCTTGAAGGTAGATTTTGCTAAAGCATTCAATTTTGGTAACTGGAGTTTTTTACTCTTGATGCTAGACAAAATGGGGTTCTCCTCGAATTAGATTCAGTGGATAAAAGTGTGCTTGTCAACTTTGTCGGCTACGGTCCTAGTGAACGGTGCGACTTCGGGTATCTTTAATATTAAGAAAGGCCTTCGGCAAAGAGATGTCCCATCTCCGTTCTTGTTCCTTGTAGTCACTGAGGGTCTTAACATGTTGCTGAAAAATGTCATTGCACTAGTGATGCGAATCTTAAGGTATATAATTAATGTGTAAATAATCACAAAACAAGCTAAAATACCGTAAAATCACTGTAAACCACAAGAGAACGGCGTCAATTATAGCAATAAATGAGTCGAACTACAGGGAGGCAAATTAGACTCTTAACACGTAGGCTCGTTAACCCTAACGAAATGCACAAAATTACAAGAAGAAAATTTAGATGTATATAGAATTAAATTGAACTACCAAGAGAAAGAAACAAAAAAAACACGAGTTTTGATAAAATTTAGTGAGACAAAATTACTCTTAACATGTTTCGGGTGGCTAAAGCACACAAGATCAAATTAATGTCCTTAGTTTGATTTTATGCTAATAGTAAAGTGTTGATTTTTTAACTCTAATACACTGAACATGTAATTAGAATTGTAAATCTATAGTATGTTGAACACATAGCATATAAATTCGTCCTCGTTATACTAACATTCTAACAAGATGCGTTATAAATTTTAATATAACTTCTAAACACATAAACACTATAATCTGCCCCTAAGAACTCCTTTTTTCAAAGAAAGATTCAAGAGTTTCTAGACTAAGTATTCTCCCAATTCCGTAGTTAAAGAGGCAATCATCCTTGGGCTTGAACAATAATGTTTTGATGCATACAAAACCTGCAAGTTGAAAATCAAAACATTAGTGTAAAATATGTAACATAAAATTCAAACTGCAAAGAACATAAAATTTGAATAATATGCGACTCCACGTTAGGAGTAAACATATTCTTAGCCTTGCATCGTCGATGATCGCGCCATGAGAATTTTGAAAGAGGATGTCATCTTTGGATCAAAATAAGTGAAAAAGAATTTATTTTGAATTTTTCCTCAAAAAATTACAAAACCGTATGGACTTCCCATCAAGAAGAACTCATCCAAAACTAAAGAAGGGAACCTAAAATTCGACCACCACTCAAACTCCCCCCTCAACTACGTGCATTAGCCTCTATTTGTAGAATTCCTCCAAGGCTAGGTGATAAAGATGAGAATTTCAATATAATTTGAAAATAAAGTCTAAATAATAATCAAAATCCTAAATTTTAAGCTTTTGATGTCAATCTTCAACTTCCTTCTCAACTCTTTGGATATGTGAGCCTAAAAATGCTATATTTGATCAGATCATCAAGTTGGCTCATGTTTATCTAGATCCAATTCGAAATCTTTGGCATTTGCTGATTCATTGAACCTGGATAATTTCTTGTTATCGGCTTCAGTGCAATATTTTGCCTATTTTTTGGGCCGAAATACAAGCAAGCTTCTTCAACAAATATGTGATACGTCGTTTGTGCTTTTCATTGACATATAGCACGTCTCAATCTGATCTTTGGATATCTACTTATGGCCCACCAACCTAGACTGCACAGAATAGAATAGTTACTTAACAGCTTTGCTAACTGAAATTCAAGCTCGATTTTATCCACTTTAGAGTCCAAATATGGAAACCTGTTCTGCATGGACGTTGTAGTGCTTCTTCCAAGCTTTTAATGTGTATCTTTTACGTCATCAGACACTCCTAGCTCAAGTTCTAATTTTTTGAAACTAGATGTTAATCACTAAAAATTCTGTTCGTGCCTCCCCCAAAAATCGTCAATTTCATCCAATGATCATTACTTGCACATAAAACACTACCAAAGCATAAATCATTACATCAGAACATTACTGTTAGTTTAGTGTGACCTAGAGCATTGTGCTCTTGTCAGTTTCATGTATACTGGATGACTAAAATCATTTTGTTCCTTGAGTTTTGTATATATATATATTATGGATCATTTGAGTAGTCGGCTCAAATTGTGAAACTCCATAATTTTATCAAACTCTAAATTAGTCCCTAGTCTTAAAAGTCATTAGCAAGGGGAACAACTAGATGACTAAATCGACTAGCATGTGGATTAATGCATG
>JAOWBN010215214.1:0-13612 GCA_028565015.1 Pinguicula moranensis
TTTACAAGTTACTAAGTTTTTATGTTTTATAAATTATATAACTTATGTCTTGTACAACATTTTAAGTTTTATAAGTTGAAAGTAATAAATTTTTTAAATTTTATATAATTTTTATAACTTTTCATACCCTAAAAACTCTAAAACCTAAACCCTAAAATACAAAAAAAAAAATCAAAAAAAAAAATATGCCACTTTTCGGCGGTTTTCCGGTGGAAATTCGGCGGAAAACCGCCGGAAAAGTGGGAGATTTTGCTTTTTGCTTTTTATTTTTTATTTTTTGGATTTTCCGGCGGTTTTTCGCCGGAAAACCGCCGGGCGGCGGTTTGACCTGTTGAAATCATTTTTTTTGGAAAAATATTCCGGTCGCTTCCGGCCGGTTGAAACCTCCGGAAACCGGCGATTTTAATATTTTTGATTTTTTTTATTCAAACCTCCGGTTTTTAAAACCTCCGGTTCTTGAAATTTCCGGTTTGCGAAACCGCCGATTTTAGCCGGTCCGAAAACCGACGGTTAGCCGGTTTCCGGTTGAAAATGCCCATGTCTAGTGAAAATGTGTATTGTTCTAGATTTGCTTATGAGTATGGAAAGTCGTGGTTACACGAAAGTTTTTTTTCTGATAAGTTGGTTACACGAATGTTTATCTGCCTATGGGTCATTTGCCCATACAAAATTGTGATTCATAAGACTACTTGGGCAATTCTATTGGAGTTGACCACTCTCTTTGAAATTGTCAACCATGGTTACAGATATTGAAATGTTGTAGGCGCTTTTTTATATTATGCTCATGATTATCACAATGAAGTCTTACTTCTTTCATATGGAGGCAGTCTATGTTGTCATTCACTACCTCCAAGTCTTCATACTTTTATCTTATTGTTTGTGCTTATGAATATTAATGTACATCCTTGTGACATACCAAAAACAATGTACATCCTTGTGCATATGTGCTGAAAAATTAGCTTGTAACTTGGAAAGGCTAGCAATGTAGTAAAATTCTACGTTTAACTAGCAGAATGAATATTTATTCAAAATATAGCTTTGCTGTTTAGAAGACATTAATGGTTTTTTTATTGTTCTAGATGTTTATATATTGTTACTTTTTTAATGTTCTTGATTTTAATTTGCAAGATTTTTATTTTTTCTTTCGATTTGTAAGTAGCAAACATAACATAGCCATTGTTTCATTTTAATGGAATTTGTTGCACAGCTTAACTATTTGCTATGCTGAATTTGTTGGATATTACAACTTTTTTGGTGTACGCAATAGTTTTTGTTACATTGATGTCTACTATCCTTGCATTAGTAGAGCAAGAATCAATTTCTGAAAGGGAACCTATATCGCGCACGTGTAAGCGCAAACATAATCGGAACACACCACCTAAATACCTTATCCTGGACAAAATTTATGAAACATTATCATTCATCGAAAGGAACACTCAAGAGCCTAACAGGGAGTGTTTTAAAAACTTGAGGATATCCAAGATCGCATTCTCAGAGTTTTGTAGAATTCTTAGAGATGATTGTGAGTTGAAAGATGATCAATATGTGTCCGTTGTCGAGAAAATTGTGATCTTCCTGGGCACGCTAGCACACCACCATAAAAATAGGATCCTGCAAACTGATTTTCAATGTAGTAGTCAAACCATCAGTCGAGTCTTCCATCAGGTTTTGCGTACTGTGCTTATGTTGCGTAGAAGATTACTTGCAACACCTATTCCAGTCGATCAAACATGCACTGATAGAAGATGGAAATGTTTTCTGGTACATATCATGCATTTTCCTTCTATGTGCTAGTTTTAAAGTCAACTTTCAATTATTAACTTTAATTACAGGGATGCATAGGTGCATTGGATAGTACCTACATACCAGTGCACACTCTAGTAAAAGACCTGCCACGGTACAGGATAAGGAAATGCCATTTGGCAACTAATGTCCTCGGCGTTTGTGACACTCATGGGCGTTTCGTATACAGGCTTTCCTGTTGGGAGGGTTCAGTTGTGGATGGTCATGTGCTTCGTGATGGAATAACTCGCCCCAATGGCTCAGGGTTCAAAGTGGTGAGCTAAATCTTATGTTTATACATATTCTAACATTAGGTTTAATTTCATATTATTTGTTTTTTGAATTCGCAGGGACGTATTATTTATGTGACCGTGAATACATGAATTATCAAGGTTTTCTCACTCCTTATAGGCAAAGATATCATCTACAAGAGTGGGGTGTTGCAAATAGGAGATCACAAACTTCCCAAGAAATATTCAATCTTCGGCACTCAACAGCACACAATGTCATAGAGAGGGCTTTTGGTATTTTGAAGAAGCACTTCACAGTGTTGAGGAGCTCGACTTTCTACCCAATTAATACTTAATGTGATATTATTTTAGCTTGCAGTTTGCTATACAATTTCATAATAAATGCCACACCAACAGATTAATTATTGGTTCCTGGTCCTGCACAATATGATGAGATGGATGGGCATGTTCGTAATTTGGATGAGACAGAGGACAGCAGTCAGTCTATTAATGCGAGCCAGGAATGGAATCAGTTCAGAGATAATCTAGCCAACGGGCTTTGTGAGACATACACTTCCCAATTAACAGTCTAACTTGTTGTATTCCCTTTGTTGATTGGTTAATTTCATTTGTTTGCAAAAGATTGAGACTTATAGTTGACTAATTGATTTCAGTTTGTCCTATTGTTGTAAACTATGTGTTCAGCCAATATGTGAACTAATTTCATATTATACCCTGCATATTATTTTAATTACTTATGTTTTCTGACTGTCACTTGGTTTCCTAGTTTGCTTATGTTTTTTGGAATGTAGGAACATGAGTACCGACGAAGAAAGCCAACTTGGTAACATGGCAGAAGTAGAATTAGATCAAGGGAAAGAAAAACCCTTACCTACTTCCAAGACTAAGACACATAATGCACCATACAAAAGGCCCAGGACTGCAGATGATGCATGCGGGAAAAAGATAAAGGTTGAACCTTCAACGGATCTGTATAAGGGCAAGAAAGTATACATGACGCCGAATGAAGAAAAAGCATTGTTGTCTTCATTAAAGGAGCGTTCTCTTGAAGGATAGAAGGTCGGCGAGGGGTGAAAAATGGGAACTCACCTAACAGTTGTTGCTAGAGTACGAGCAATGATTGAAGGGAGCATTATTACTTCAAATAATATGGGCAACAAAATGCATAATTAGGAAAAAAAACTATCGTCTATTGAATGAGTTTACCAAACCGTGTGGGGTGCTATTGATTCAGAAACACACGCTGTTGAAGTTGATTTTGAGGACATGTGGTCTGAATATAAAGCGGTATGATGCGCTATTTTTATTGCATATTACAAAAAGTTTGAGCAAAACCCGTACTCAATCCGTGAAGATACCGCGAGTTATAGATCACGAAAACCTCCAAATCAGGAGATCTCTGCTAAGTTCACTCCCTGAAGAACGAAGTAGGCTTCTAGACCCTTTCAATTTCCAACGACAATGTCATCGCAGAAAATCGGAGTCGGGAACGGAGAATTTTCGCTCGAGAAGTTGTACGAGAAGATGACCGAAGAAGATGGAATTCACTTCTCATCCGTGAAATCTCATTTCATGGTATTTGTATTTTAATCCATTGGGCCATTGGGCGCAATTCCAATAATTCAAGTTGGGCTCGAATTAAATCGAGCCCATTTTCCGTCCTCCACATGCCGGGATCGATTTAATCGAGCCCATTGCCATAAATTTAGTTGGTCCCACCGAGGCTCAATTTTTTCTTGTATTCGGGTTGTCAAATTAATTAGGATTAATTAAATCGTCTTTACCTGATCTTGATCCGTTCGTGAAATTAATTATATCTCACATAATTAATTCTTTATGCTCCAGTTCGTCAAATGGAGTGACCCAGTTAGATCCATATCCAGATCGGCAATAAATTAATCTCATTAATTTATAAATCATAACGGGCACCTAGAAATGCATTATGATCCAATCTGATACAGAAAAATCGTGATCCTTTAATCTCATTTAGTATTAATTCTTTCGTCACTTAATATCTATTAATTAATGTCAAGCGTAGGAATGTGTCATCTTTGACTATTAATCAATTTCTTGATCTTCAGTATATAATTGTTAATATCTGACTATCCCATAATCACAAATGCATGCGTAACAAGTATTATTGTATCAAGGGGCCCAGAGCTATTAATAAACTCATCCGAGATGAGATGGACAAAAGTATCATCTTGATAATTCATAACTTCCAGCACAAATCATGCATATCCGGAAAACTTACCTTTATAACCCCTCGGTTAAAATTATGAATATCTCAGATAACTGAATTAATACTATATGACTTTGCTGATGAGACTAACACAATCCATATAGCAAGTCAATATGAGTCAAGTCCAATACTCATGTACCCCGTACATTCATATTTCATGTGATTAAATAGATACCTCATATCAATGATTTATAAAACATGATCATACATTAATACACATGCTAGTTCATATAGTTGTCGAGTTGTTCCTTTGCTAATGACTTAAGACTAGGGATTGATTTAGAGTTTTTATTATCATTTATGGTGTTCCACAATTTGAGTCCTCAACCAAATGATCCATAATATACACAAAACTCATGGAACAAAATGATATACATCATTCAATACACATGAAACTAACAAGTGCACTATCAACTGATTGGTGCTCTAATGCTCATGAGGGGCTGTTTAGGGATGGTTTTTAAGAGGAACCTTTATGACCCTACCAGAAATCTAGACTCCTCACAAGGAATGACAACACTGTTTAGGAGCCTGGTCCTCCATATGGATGTTGAGTCCCGACCATTGACCTAGGTGCTTGTCAAATCAGTTAAGGATTCCATCTGACCCATCTCAGATTCTTTTGACAGTTTCGAAATCTTTTTCTTTTTGTTAGAAGAAAATCAAATTGTTATACGTTAACAATTTAATTGTATCAATTATTTTGGCTAGAACAAATTAAAAACAAAAATGCTCTACAATAAAAATCACTGAATTTTTATAATTAACAATTACATGTGTCAATCTATTTGGTTTTATGTGTTACTATATGTTTTTTTTCTTGAATTTGTTTCAATACATGAAAGTTTCGATTATGTAGACTTGATGATTATGAGCCTAGCAAAATTATCGAACTTATTACGTAATCCGAAATTCCTTACAGAAAATGTGCCTAATGTCCTTATTAAAAATATACTTGCAGAAATGACACTCTCTAGTCTGATAAACAAGCTGTCTTCCGGTGATAAGTTCACTAGGTTGAACTATGACATCTTATTCAAGAAGATTCAGTATCTCCTGCATGAGAAAGACGTTATTGAGCACATAACCATTGCAGAACCTGCAAAATCATCAACAACCTATGAAGCATGTCCAAGAAGGATCGGAGTGCATGCTATGCTATGTTGTATTGCATGCATGATGTCCTGATTGGCACATACGATGTGGAGCCCACGACCAAGTCCATATGGGACAAACTAAAGGATAAATACGTCCAAACCTCAGCTACAAGGCTCTGTACCTTACACCTGAATTGGCTTTAGTACAAGATCAATTCAAGTCAACCTATACTTGAACACCTTTGCATTATTAATACCATGTTGCACGATCTCAAGGCTGGCGAGATCGGTATTTCTGAGTTCGAATAGGTGAACAATGTAATCTGTTTACTACCTGATGAAAGGGAAGATAGACGTTGGACTCCCTTCAAAACCCTGATGAATAATGACGTGAACATCATGATATTCGCTGACATATCTAAGTATTTCTAGCTTGAGGACGAGAGCATGCGAGCTTCCGTACTCTATGCCAAAGTTTGCTACTCATGTGGGGAACAAGAAATTTGGTAAGTCAACGAACAATACTCAAAAATCCGTTCAAAGAAAGAAAATCACTAAACATCCCAAGGATAACGGCCCCAAGAATATAGCACGCGTGAAGTGCTATAAATGCATAAAGAAAGGTCACTTCTTTCAGAACTGTTCCGAGTCGAGAAAGGTACTTTTTCACTCATACTAATCCCAAATTATATGTTTGCACCCATGCATTAGCTGCTAATTTCTTTCCTAATTGGATTATGGATTCATGAACGAGCCAACATGTAGTGAATGACCATGCTGGTTTTATCGAGTTTCATCGTTGTAATACTAGAACACGAAGCGTAACCATGGGAAATGGTAGTGAAGATGATATCATCGGCATTGGCACCTATAAGCTCTAGTTTCGTAGCGGGAACACATTATTCTTATACGATACAATCTATGTGTCGGGAGTCCATTGTTGTTTATTTTCAGTTGCTTGTTTGCTATAATTAAGTTTTTCATTTAATTTTCGTTCTAGAGGATTGAAAATTGAGTACGGTGACGATATGTTTGGTCACAACTCATACAAACATGGTTTTTACATTCTTGATTTGGATGATATTTACAACGATTCAAATAATTCATCCATTCCCTTGGTTTCTAACATAGATACATCTTCTAAATCTGTTAAATGGCATGCTATACTTGGTCACATTGGCCAAGATAGGTTAAACAGACTTGCTAAGAGTAGTCTATTAAACAAACTCACTAAGGCTAAGTTGCATGTGTGTGAACCTTACTTAGCTGGCAAGGCTAGAAAGAAGCCTTCGGTAACTCTTCTCTAGCCTCAAGTCCATTTGATTTAATCCATTCCAACATTTGTGGACCCATGAGTGTGAAAGCACACCATGGTTCATCTTATTTCATCATCTTCATAGACGACTACTTGCGTTTTGGACATGTGTATTTATTGTCTCACCGCTATGAAGCACTTGATGTGTTCAAACACTTCGTAGCAGAAGTAGATACCCAATTGGATCGAAAAGTTAAGATTTTTCAAATTGACCGCAATCGCAAATACCTTTCTAATATATTCAAAAGATATTGTGATGAAAATGACATATTAAGACAACTTATAGTTCCTTATACCCTGCAGCAAAACGGTGTTGCGGAACATAGAAATCGCACCCTGCTTGATATGATTAAGTCCATGATGGTGCAAGTCAACCTATCCATTAGCTTTTGGGAAATGCATTGCTCACGGCAATATACATCTTCAATCGAGTAGCAAGAAAAAGTGTGTCCACCACTCTGTATGAGTTATAGAATGGAAGGAAGTCAATCTAGGAACACATGCGACCAGGGGGTTTGTTGGGCTATGTGCACAACCCAATCCATCAGCATTGCTAACTTGTCCAAGAGCAACTAAGAGAGTGTTCATTTGCTATCCCGAACATTGAAAAGGATATGTGATGTTCGGCGAACACCCAAATGAGAGCATGGCTTAAATAGACAGTCGCAATGTCGAATTTTTAGTTAATCAGTTCCCAATTATCGGGAAAATAAAATAGGAGTTGTATGAGTTGCAACAAGACTTGTCAATATCTCTTTGTGTAGGGGAGAATATGTTTCCCCAAGCCACCCAGAATAGTGTAATCTCACCTATTCGAGGTTGGGACTTGGCACATGATAGCCAGCATGAAATAGAGGTAAGTCCTTAACACTTCATGCCTAACAAAAATGAGGGTCAACGTGAAAACTTTTCATGCCTAAAATGAGATTAGTTCTCAAAATCTAGGCTATGATGATGTGATTACCAGTCCCATGAACCATAGGGTTAGTGGGAGTAGCTCTATACATACCATCAGCCCCATGAACTAAGGAGCTAGTGGGAGCAGACTCTCAATCAGGCAAGTAGAAGATCTTGCTATCCGAAGGAGTGAATGCAGAAGAATTCATCGACGATACTTTCAAATAGAGAAAAGCGTATTCTTTTGTGCTTCTTTGAAAATAGAAAAGCCCACCTCTTATGACAAAGCTATGGATTCACTCGATAGAGAAAAATGGCTAAGTGTCATGAGGGATGAAATGAACTCGATGCAAATAACCAACTTGTTGATCCATCACATCGCCGAAAATCAATTGGATGCAAGTGGATATTCAAGGTTAAGTACGGTGCAGCTGGATCAATCGACAAGTTCAAAACCCGACTAGTGACAAAAGATTTTACCCAAACTGAGGGTATAGACTATGAATAAACATTTTCTCCTGTGTCGAGAATTGTCTCTATTCGGCCACTTCTAGTCTTGTTTGTCCATTTAGATCTCAAACTATTCCAAATAAACGTAAGGATTGCATTCCGCAATGGAACACTAGAGGAAGAGATCTACATGGATCAACCTGTTGGCTTCGTCTCAGCTGGTCAAGATGATAAGGTATGTCATCTTAAAATATCTATATATAGACTTAAACAGTCTTTCAGATTAGTACTTCAGATTTCAAGAGGCCATTACTCCGTATGGCTTCACCATAATAGATGAAGATCACTGCGTGTATGTCCGAAATGTTGGGTTTGTGACCCAGAGCATTGTGCTATTGCTAGTTTCATGTTTACTGGATGATGAAAATCATTTTGTTCCTTAAGTTTTATATATATATATTATGGATAATTTGGGTTAATGACTCAAATTGTGAAACTCCATAATTTTATCAAACTTTAAATTAGTCCCTGGACTTAAAAGTCATTAGCAAAGGAACAACTAAATGACTAAATCGACTAGCATGTGGATTAATGCATGATCATGTTTCACAGATCATTGATACGAGTTATCTGTTTAATCACATGAAATATGAGTGTACGAGGTACATGAATATTGGACTCAACATATTTGACTTGCTGGATGGATTGTGTTTGTGTCATCGGCAAAGTCATATAGTATTAATTTAGTTATCTGAGATGCTCATAATTCTGGGTGATGAATGTGTATTATGTGGAGTTATCAAATGCCTCTTTTGATCGAGGGGTTATAAAGGTAAGCTTCCCGAATATGCACGATTAATACTATAAGGTATGGAATATCAAGATGATACTTTTGTCCATCTCATATTGGGTGAGATTATTAATATCCATGTGCCACTTGATGCAGTAATAATTGTTACACATGCAATTTGTGATTATGAGATAGTCGCATTTTAACAATTATTTACTGATATATCAAGAAAGTGATTAATGGTCAAGGATGACACATTTTTACGCTTGAAATTAATCATTGGATATTAAGTGACGAGAGAATTAAGTACTAAATGGGATTTATAGGATCACGATGTATCTATATTATATCGGATCATAATGCATTGCTAGATGCCACTTGTGATAGTATCGATTTAGATATGGATCCTATCAGGTCGCTCTAATTGGTGAACTGAAGAATTAAATAATTAATTATGTGTGACATAATTGACGAATTTTGCGGCCGATATTTAATTGGGTTTTGGTGGGATCCGAATCCAATTTAATTGCAATTAAATTGAAATTGGATTTAATGGGATTAAATTAAGTTATTGGGCCCGAATTAATTTTGAGCCCAAATCAATTAATTGCTTTTGGGCCCATAAACCCAAATAGATGAGATAAGTCTCATGTTTTGGTCGAATGAGAAGATATGATGATTGATCGCGACTTCACGCTTTCGAACGAGAGAAAAACGCGACCGAACATCACCGTGGTCGCCGAAAATGCCGTAAAGTGGGTCTAGCAGTCCCCTCACTAGACAGGGAGTGCTCCGGGTAGCAAATCTCCTCCGTTGGGGATTTCCGTGGTTCGTCTATCTCACGGTTTTCGTTCGAAATTTCAAACGGGTTCATCGGGTTCGACGGACTCCGGCCAACTTCAGGTAAGTTTGGCTTAACCTTTGCTCGTAGAACATGGATTATATGGTTTTTGGTCAGATTTCATTCGTGGTTCGAACTTGAAAGTGTTCAAAAAATTTAAAAATTGGCCCACTTGATCCTACATTTTCAATGTCCTGCTTCATGTGAGGCCAATAAAAATACATGCGTATTTTGTTAAATGTTACTAGGATACCTGAGTGGCCACCAAGAGGAGAATCATGGAGTTGGGACATGATGGTCTTACGCAGGTTGGTTCCATTTCCAATACAAATCCCGCCCTTGCATTTGATCAAGCCTCCTTGCAATTGATAATGAGGGAATGCGGCTGGATCAACAGTTTTGGCTTGAAGCATTTCTATCACGACTTTATCTTTGGCATAACTGAGAGTGATTTCATCTACCCAGGGAGCTAGAGGTACTGAAAAGGCATTAATCTTTGGTCCATACCTCGAAAGAGCATCTGCAGCAAGATTTTCTCTCCCTTGTTTGTACATGACAGTGTATGAATAGCCTAGCAGTTTTGCTGCCAGTTTCTGCTGCAACATGGTGTGGAGGCGTTGCTCCAAGATGTGTTTAAGTGCCTGTTGATCCGTCTTAATGATAAAGGTCTTTCCTTGGAGATAACTCGTCCATTTTTTCACTGCCAGAATCACAGCAAGAAACTCCTTCTCATTTGTAGATAAGGCTTGGTGTTTTGTGCCTAAAGCACGAATGTAATATGCAATAGGTCTCCCCCCTTGGCTAAGTACGGCCCCATTGCCTTTGTCACTTGCATCAGCTTCTATGATGAACGGTTGAGAGAAATCTGGTAAGCTCAGCACAGGTGCCTTACACATAGTTTCTTTTAGCTGCTGAAATGCAGATTCTGCAGATTCATTCCAAGTGAATGAGTCCTTCAAGAGTTGTGTTAGTGGTTGGTTGATGGTCCCAAAGTTTTTGATAAACTTTCTATAATAGCCAGTGAGACCTAAAAAACCTTGGAGAGACTTCTGATTGACTGGTTGAGGCCATTTCAGTATAGAAGTAATCTTCTCAGGATTGGTTGAAACACCATCTTTAGCTATTAGATGCCCCAGGTATTCGATAGTATTCTTACCGAAGGAACACTTTGATTTCTTTGCATACAACTTATGGGAGTGCATTAATCCCATAACCAAAGTCAGATGGTGTTTGTGCTCCTCCCAACTCTTGCTGTAAACTAATATATCATCAAAGAAAACCAATACAAATTTTCTGAGAAAGGCTGCGAATACCTGGTTCATCAAACTTTGAAAGGTTGCTGGAGCATTCCATCGACCAAAATGTATAACCAAGAACTCAAATTGACCATGGTGTGTTACAAAGCTTGTTAAGTAAATGTCCTTATCAGCCATACGGATTTGGAAGTAACCAGAACGAAGATCCAACTTGCTGAAAATCTTAGCCCCATGTAATTCATCAATGACGGGAATGGAAAACTTGGATTTAATTGTAAGGCTGTTGAGATATCTGTAATCCATACACATCCGCCACCCGCCATCCTTCTTTTTGACCAATAAAACAGGAGGGGCTAGAGGAGAGTGGTTGCGCCTGATGAGTCCATTGAGTAACAATTCTGTGATGATTTTTTCAAGTTCATCCTTCTCGTAATGTGGAGTTCTGTAGGGAACGTGTTTCTTGTAGGTTGCTCCTGGTACTAATGATATTTGGTGCTCAACTCCCCTTATTGGTGGGAGGTCGGTTGGATCCAGAAAAATGGTGCAGAAGGTTATCCAAATCTGACTTCATTTCTGGATTTTCATCTCCTGTGATTTATTCTATCCTGGCACTGGATCCTTTTCCTGGAGGATGGATGAGTGAGTAATCCACCTCATTGGTTTGCAAGTCCATCATGGCTAGGTTTAGTGTGTCACTGTCAGGAACCATATCTGTGCAATAGATTCTTCCCAGCACAGCAACAAAACCTCCTTTGATCAGTTTAGCCATAGCTTCAGCAGTAATAAATTGTAATTCGGTTGCATCTTTCACTGCTCGAAGAGGGACGGGGCTATTGTTGTGGTTCAAAGTAAGCATCATGGTTTCGTAGTCATAGAGTACAGGGCCATAGTCTTTTAACCAATCACCTCCCACAATTAGATCATAGCCGTGGAGGGAGAAAGTTCTGGCTGCACAGGAGAAGTGTTTCCCTTGTACTGACCACTGAAACTCTCTGCATATAGCAGTACTTGGACTACGAACTCCATCAGCCACCTCTACCATCATAGGAGGAACAATCTCCAAGGGACAGTTTAGACAAGTGGCATACTTGTGATCCAAAAACAGTGTGAACTTCCTCCATCTATGAGGATTTGAAGAGGTTCTCCTTTGTGGAATCCTTTGAGCTTGTAAGTGGTAAAAGTAGTGTTCCCACATATGGAATGGAGAGAAAGAGTACTTGCTGAAGTGGTGATCTCTTCGTGCAAGTCAGTTTCCAATATGTTGGAAGGGTTGTCTGCAATATCATCTTCACCCAACATGGAATACAACCTTGAAGAGCACTTATGGCCTGGAGTAAATATAGAACCACAATGAAAACACAATTTTTTGTCGACTCTTTCTTTCATCTCAGCATCATATAAGAATCTCCTTTTAACTAGGGCTTGTTGCACAGAATTCCTGTGAGGCTGTGGTTGAAATGACTTGATATTGGCTTTAGCATTCAGCTTCAAACTAGCTCAAGTAGTGTCTATCATTGTTAACACAACTTCTTCTTGGCTCTTTGCAATCGAAATAGCCTCAAGTAGTGATGTAGGATGGCGCGATCTTACTGCTGAATTGAGGGCTGGCAGCAAACAGCAAATAAACTTGTCCATGAAAAAAGCTTGTCTCTGTCTTAGGATCATTACAGTGGTAACCAAAGCATCAAAACGTCACAAAAGGTCATGCAAGTACTCTTGGGGGCCTTGTTTCAAGCATATAAAATCCTCTAAAATTGTATTAGGATTGCTTCGATCAAATCGTACCAAGACAGCTTGCACAAATACGGACCACTCCACAGTTTTACTATAAGGTAAACTTCTAAACCAAGAATTTGCATCACCTTCAAAGTGTACCTTGGCAAATTCGATTCTTTCACCATAGGAAATTCCCGTGTAAATATTGAAGTAGCCAACCGCACGCTCGATCCATGATTTGGGATTATGACCATCGAACTTGGGAAAATCCATATAGTGAATTTTGGCCCTCCGTCCTCTGTCCAGTTCTTGGTTTGCAAATCCATCACGCCCCTGGTCATCCTGTTCAAACAAGATATTAGTTGACATGGTGGGTCTTGGGTACACCCCCATAGGAGGCCTAAATCCAGGGTAGCTTAGTGGTTGGATGAGCGGCGGTCCCAGAACAAATTTGGTGCCGTCAGCTTTGTTTATCTTCTCATTGATGATCCTGACATGTTGTTGCAGGTTCTGGTTCTGTAAATTCATGGATTGCTCAGTTCTAGCAAGTTGATTCCAAAGATCATCACATTGCTCTACGGATTTCTGCAATTCAACATAAATCATTTCCAACATTTTCTGTTGGGACCCATCCTGTAAATTGGGAATGCTTTGGGTCTCAATTGTGATGGATTTGTATTCGAAAGAAGAAGCAGAGTGGTCAACAAGAGCTTCAGCTGAGGTATTGATCACAAGTGGGGTGGGTTGATTGTCAGGTAGTGGATGATGATTTCGAGTCATTGTGTGGATTTGTGGCTAGCTCTGATATCAATTGTAATGAACAAGTTCGATTACCAAATATAGTAAGCAGAGGAATTGAACCTGGGAATATTTTAATGCAGAACAGAGAGTGGAGGGAAATCAAGCCCTGTAGCTCAAGTGGTGAGAACTACACTTCACAAATGTGAGGTCCAGGGATCGATACTCACCTGGGTC